>WAAG01064975.1:0-37523 GCA_013390105.1 Tichodroma muraria | reverse complement strand
CCGTGTGAGCCGCTGCCTTCAGTCCCGCTCCCCTCATGGTCGCGCCTCAGCGGCTGCCGGCCCTTCCGCCCCGCTCCCCTCGGCGCCTCCCGTTCCTCTCAGCCCCGCTCCCCTCCAGCGGCTGCCGGCCCTTCCGCCCCGCTCCCCTCGGCGCCTCCCGTTCCTCTCAGCCCCGCTCCCCTCCAGCGGCTGCCGGCCCTTCCGCCCCGCTCCCCTCGGCGCCTCCCGTTCCTCTCAGCCCCGCTCCCCTCCAGCGGCTGCCGGCCCTTCCGCCCCGCTCCCCTCGGCGCCTCCCGTTCCTCTCAGCCCCGCTCCCCTCCAGCGGCTGCCGGCCCTTCAGCCCCACCCCTGCCCCCTCAGACCCCGCTCCCCTCATGGCCGCCCTTTCACAGCCCGCTCCCTCAAGCCCTCATCGCACAATCTCCGACTGCTTACCCGGTGTGCCGCAAGCCAGTCGTGACACGCTCGACGGACACATTGATTGATTCTTCCAGAGCTGCGCGAGCCGCGGTGCTCGGTGGTGTTGCACAAATCCAGCACACCCCACCGGGTTTTTCACACCATTATTTATACTCAGAAGTTCAGAGCTAGTAACTTTCCAAGTACTGCCCAACTATCGGGATTGATTAGTAATTTACGAGATGCGTAAGCTAACTTCTACACATGCTGAGGGGAAGGATTTTCACAGGGTCTTTAGAATTATAATGAACATAGATCAGCTATAGGATACATGGGCTTTGAGTCTTTTGCTAAGTTATCGAAGTATACACATATGTACACCAACGAATTTACTACATCCTTAATGCTCTTTAGTTCCAGGATGCCCTTGAGTAAGGGATGCTGCGTGCTGCCTGCCCCGCGGGTTCGCGCTCCTTTCTTGCTGAAAGTATGCCAAGATCTTACATTAAAAAACATTACTACTTAAGATAATCTTGACATATTCCACGTTTTGCAACAGCCCCGCTCCCCTCAGCTCCACGTCCCCTCCCTGACTCCCAGCCCTGCTCCTCCGCAGGATTCATTCGTCCCTCCTCTGCCCCAAGGGCTCCTGGGCTTCCCCCACCCGGTTCACATCTCTGGAGGGAGGGTTGGATCCAGGCTGGATCCTGTCTCCGCGGGGCTCCACGGGGACAGGGGGGCAAAGCCTGCGGGGTGAGCCGGCATCGGCAGTGCGGGGTCAGCGACACGAGGTGTGGGCGTAGCTGGTTATCGTATGAGAATCTGCCATGTGGTTTTATTAGAAAACATTAAATTACGGCCTGGCAAAAGGAGACAAACCAGTTGGTACAAATGGTATTTTTTAAGGACACTGTGAAACTGTCGGGTACAGCCCGTTGTCTTAGTTTGCAATAAAATCCAACACTATCCTCCAGCAGCCCTGTGAATACTAGTGTTGCTGCTATCCTGCCAGACAGCGGGAGTGCAGGGAATGCGGGAGTGCAGGGAATGACCCCGGAGGCAGGATCCATCCCTGTGATCACTGTGGATGACTGTGACACCTGGAGCAGGATCCATTTCCATGATTTCTGTGATCCCTGCCCGCAGCGACAGCGGGATGCTTGGGATGACAGGGGAATCGGAGCCGCCGGCTGGGCTTGTATCCGCACTGGAGCGTCCAACGCTCACCGGAGGCGTTACCGCGGCCCAGCCCGGGCAGATCCCCGGGGCATCCCCGACAGATCCCGGGCACATCCACGGGCAGATCCCAGGCAGATCCAGAGCAGATCCCCGGGCAGAGCCGCGGGCAAATCCCGCGCAGATCCCAGAGCAAACCTCGAGCAGATACCCGGGCAGAACCCGTCCCAGAGCCGACGGAACCGAGGCGCGCTGCGCACCTCCCGACAGGCAGCAGCGCGGACAGCCCCGTCGGGGCGGGGAGCTGGAGGCAGGCACCGCGCGGGGCAGCCCCGGCCCGCGCGCCGCCATATATAAGCGTTGCGGGGTCCTCGGGCGCGGTCCTGTCACGCTCGCACGGGGACGAGGCCGCGGCGGCGATGGCGGATTTCGATCCCTACGACGACCGGGCCTACAGCAGCTTCGGCGGTGGCCGCGGGTAAGCGGGGCCGGGGGCAGCACTCGGGGCTCCCCCCGTAGCTGGGATGGGAGGGGGGAGCAGTGGCCCCGGCCGGGCGAGGCGGGGGCGCGGCTGCAGGGCCCGGCCGGCCCCGCTCCGCGGGGATGGCGGGTGGGGGTTGCGGGACGAGGGCGCTGTCTCTGGGAGCTGTTTGGGCTCGTTCTGCCCTCCGCCCTGTCTCCTCCAGGGCGAGGGGTGCCCTTCCGCTGGCCGTGGGAAACCTGCTTTGTGCGGCGGGGTGGGGGCTACGGGTCTTGGGGGGTCCCGACCGTCCCCGCTGCTCCGGCCAGCGCCGCGGGATTCAGGGTCGGGCGGCTCGGGAGCGCCGGGAAGCGGCGGGAGGAAGAGGGTGTCGCTGTTCCCGCCGTCCCGGAGGCGAGTGGAGGGGGGATTTAGGGAGGTGCTGGGCCAGAGCCAAGGAAGGCCGTGAGGAGCTTGTGCGGGGCCGGACCGGGATGGGCGGAGGGAACGTCCCTGAATTAGTGGAGCAGGGCAGGAGACCGCTGTGCTGGCGGGACGAGACGCCCCCGGGAGCGGCAGCGTTGCGGTGCCTGCGGCGGGAGGAAATGGGAGGGCTTTGTGGTGTCTCCGCTCGAGTAGCGCTGGGAGCCGCGGTCCTGCGTTATCCGGGGCTCCGGGTGCTGACTGCGAATCCCTGATCCTTCGGAATCGCGCTTGTCTCTGTCTCTTTGGTGAAGAGTTTTTAGGGAGGAGCTCCAGAGACAATAATCAGTGATTAGAAGTTTGTCTTGAATCAAATTAGGAAGGTGCAATCAAACAATTGATTTCTTTGGAGGTTGGTGCTGATACAAGTTTCTGTGTGTACTAAAATAAAACAGTAGACATAAACCTGTGGAATGAACTTCCTTGCGAGCAAATCTTCACAAGTATATTACTGTATAATCTAATCTTCCAGGGTTATTTCCTGATCAACAGTGCTCTTTTCTGCTCTTATATGAATAACTTGGTTTCGTTTCAGACTCTTTAGGCAGCAGGAAGGAGCTGCTGGAGTTAAAACAGCAGTAAGTTTTTCTTGTCTTTGGAAGTACTCAGACTTTAAGCTTTTCAAGCTCATTTTATGCACTGACACCCTTTGTGTCTAATTCGGAGATGTCCCAGAGCAAACAGATGATGTAGCCACTTGCATTTGTTATTTTTTAAAATTCTGCAACAAAATAACCTTGCCAGCAGCCTAAAGTGGTACTTGACTCATTATAAACTCAGATATTGCTGCACAGTGTATCCTAGTCAATGCAGGCATATTCTGTGTGACGTAATAAAATGCTAGCTAAAATGTTATTTTATATTCAGATTCCTGTAAGAGAACTTAAATTTGCTGTCAGGGAAGATGTGGATCCTTGCTTGGTAAACTAAAGGCATCCTGAAAATTAGTAGATGTCTTTACAGATAAGAAAATGTCCTTATTCTAATTTACCTGCAGTTCTAAACTTCAGATACTACTAATATTAGAGTCCAGTGTATATGCTTCTATTTAATTTGTTGTTATCACTATTAAGTTACTAATAGCTAATTCACAATTTAACAGGTCTCTGTGTATATTGTATGAAGTCTTGTAATATATGAAGTGTAATGAAAACGTGACTGTTCTTGAAGATTCTGATTAAAGAATCCTATGTTAATTTAAAGTGTCTCCTTCTCATTTTTAGGTGCTCTAGAACTGTAGGAATAGTGTAAACTCAGCTGAGATGTAGTAGTTTTTGTGGAAGTTGCATTTTGCGTAACTGTTGTACATAGCGAGTGAGCACAGGATTTCAGTATGACAGATGGGAAATCAGTGCCCAACAGGTTCTAACATATGTAAGTTATCTGCCTCTTTCTCATCATCAAAATGGTGGTGGAAGAGCATCAAGATATGACTGGTGTGATGAGATGGGATTTTGCTACACCTGAGATGTTTAGTGATGCACTGACTAAAATCTGAATCCCAATATTAGGGGATGCAGAAGTCACTGTATTCCTGGTGAAGAGTGTGATGCTGACATAAACGACAGAAGGCTTACTATAAGCTTTTTAGAAAGAATTTTGGAGCCCAATATTTGACAGGAAAACCTGTAGTTATGCATACCAAGGCCTAGTTGAAACTGAAACTGTGGAGCTTCTCAGAGTTGAAAGAAAGGGAGTGTTTACCACTCCTAAGTCACTGCTAAGCTGTTTATTTAGGTGTGTCTTGAAGTGCAGAGCACCCTACTAAAGGTTAAGTTTCACCTGCTGAAGTGTGCACAGTTCAGGGAAAATGGGGAGTTAGTCCTTATGCTTCTGGCAGCTTGCATCCCATGTATTACCCATTTAGCATTAAAAGGTATCTCCTAAGTTTTATGCTTGGGGGTAAGCATTTTGCTGAAGTTCTCTGATACTTACTCCAGATGTGTCCTGGGTTGCTTGAATAAGTTGGGTTTGAATTTAGTGTTGTGGTCTGGGAGGGTTGACACTGTCATCCTGCTAATCCTTATGCTGCCCCAGAAAAGCTCTAATGTCAGAACCCAGGTAGGCTATCATCTCTGTGCTGTGCAAAAGGTAAATCTTGAGCTTTGATCTCTAGTGAAAGGCTGTTTAACTCAAATACTGGGTTTCAAAATATTCTTCATTTTGCACTTCTGGCAGGTCTACTTTTTTGGAGACATAACTAAACTTTGCAAAAGAGTAGCTTTAAAATGGGCATTTAGTTGTTTTCTACCCAATATGGCCAAAGTCATTAACTCAGCCCACCAAAATTTAATTATGGGGGTGTTGCTAGAAGCAAGCTTTCCTCTTCAGCTTTCTTCTCTGATTTTCTGAGAAGGAAATCAAATCATGTCTTTCTCACAGTAAGATGACATAATTATTACTTAACTGTGTCAAGCAAAAGTTTAGAGTGGGAAATGCAGATATTCATTCAGAACTCTGATTTGCCTAGTTCAGATGTGTTTTCAATTATTTTTTTGCTTCTGTCGTACTTTGTTGGAAATGAGGGAATCTTCTTCCAATCTCACTGTTTGGTTACTGAAGTCAGCCCTTTTATTTCACTGTTTCAGTGTTGGGAAAAATGTAGGGAAGTACAGAAACAGTTTCTTTTTGTGTTGCTATACCTGAGTTCCATAAAAAACTTGGTTTGAAACTTAGTTATCGACCATTCCTGTTCTTCAAATTGGAACTAAAACACCAAAGGTATAGTTATATATTTGATAACCAAAGACTTATTATCAAATTGGAGAAGAATATTTAATTTTCTGACTTTAAAATCAGTCTGGGAGGGCATGGATTTCCACACATGCAGCCCATGAAGTTCTGATGCACTGTGGTAGAAAGGAGGTTTGTCAGTAGCACAGAAAATCCTTTGGGGATTGAGAATGTGGTTTTAGAAGTGGTTTAAATGGAGCTGAGTGGAGGTTGCTGATGCAAGTTGTAGTCCCAGGCCTTGTTCTCCTCATTCCTATCTTGGCAAAGTGCTCTTTGCAGCTGTCCAGATCTCCTTGTTGGTCTGGCTGAGGATTCAACTCCAGGGTGGGTTTTGAGGTGAATCAACTCCCTGTGAGGTCACTGGCAGCTCAGGGAATGTCCTGAGAATATGTGCAAGGAGAGAGTGCTCTTTTGAAACTCAATTCTGATGGTCCTGTAGGACATTAAGATTTTATTTTTTGTATGCAAGTTAAATGTATGGTATGTTAATATCTGTTCCTAATGCTGTAGATGGTGAATAAGGACAATGGCATGGAACTGATTCTATGTATTATGGGATAATTTAGAACAGCAACTCAGCTTTCTTAGAGTTTTTCCTTAAACTCAGTCTTGTAACTAAAGTAATTCACTTAGTTCTCCAGCATATTTTTGACTTGTCAATGAGACAAAAGCAGATGAGGAATATTGTCAAAAATGCTAAAATGCAAACCTGGGTGGACACTAATTAAAGATATGTAGATTGTGATTCGAGTAGATTTAGCAGCATGTTGATGGTGTTGGTGACAAATGATTCTTGCACGGAGCTGCTAAATAAGGCACAAATGACAGGCTCACCTAGGAAGAGTTAAGGAATCTTATTTAAGCTTAATGCATTATCTGATTCATTAGTAGTAAAATACTTATTGTTGAATGAAAAAAATACTGTCAAGTACCTTGCTTATCCAATGGATTTTTTGACTGCATGCAACCAGCCAGAATAAAAGGAAATGATAAAATTATTTGACCTTCTGAATTTTAGGAAGGGCTCTGCAGCAATTTAATTGGTCCATGTCACATTGGCAAATCCTACTTTGGTACAGCTTGTGTTCCACCCTGGTTTCAAATGCATGGGGAGCCTCAGGGAAAGGGAACAGACGCAAGCAAAGCCCAGTAGAAGGAAGGTGATAAAGGGAAGATGGATGGAGTAGTAACTAGATATTTCAGGTAAAGGTCAGAGATTGCTTATGTGGGACAAATGGTGTTGGAACCAGTGGCATCCTATAGTCTACAACTCTAGGAGCTTTAACTTCAAGTTGCCTTGTACATACCTTGCTCTCTGTACAGAAATTCCAAGTTGACTTTTGAAGATTAGGCTCTGTAGGAAGTTCACACAGGTGTGTTACATTACTATAGTAAAGAATTTTGCTGGTACAGTTTAGTTCCTCAGCTCCCATTGCCAAGAGTTTTACTGGTACTGAGGGAGAAGACAGGAAAAGACCACCCAGTTTTCCTCTGTAATTCACAGGACAAAGTAAGAAGTAACTATCCAGACAGCACGATTTTTTTCTGCCTCAGAACCGCTTGTTCAACCAAAATTTTGTGTTCCGTTCAAAGCATTCCTAGTCCCGATATCCAACATTTATGGCCACAGCTTCAGACTTAGGGGAAGGTGTTTCTCTTAAGCTAAATGTTGCTGAGATAATTTGGATGATTGTGGAGTGGGTGTTGGTAATATACTCTTTAGTTAAAAGCATTGGATCCAGCTTAATTTCTGGATAAGCTGACAAACCTGCGCCATACAAGTATTTCTTCATTGCCATAACTTATTCTTAACTTCTGTTCTAAGATGGGGGTTTTTTTTAGAGGTAATGTTTATGAGCAGGGGACATTAGAGGTAACCTTATGTTGCTTTCCTTAATGAGTTGTGGGTTGAGAAGTTCATTCATGACTTCATTAATGAGTTCACCTCGTAATGTATTCAGTTTCCCACTGAAGTACTGCATCAGGTAGTACTGGAAAGAAGTTGACCCAACAGTTCAGGTGGCAAAAAGATATAAAAACTAACCAAAGCTGTGGGAAGATCAGCTTGCAGCTAAACATGGCACCTGAGCAGTGCTAAGGACTGTGCTGTGGCTGTGCTGGGAGGCAGTTCCAGAGGCACTGGGCTTTTTCCAACAGGTCTCGTGGCGGTGGCCTTGGTTCCCGCAGAAATAAAGAGCTGCCAACAGAACCCCCTTTCACAGCATACGTGGGAAATCTGCCCTTCAACACTGTCCAAGGAGACATAGATGCCATTTTCAAGGATCTCAGCATAAGGAGCGTACGACTAGTCAGAGACAAGGAAACAGACAAATTTAAAGGTGAGTCTTCAGAGTTCTTTGGTGGTACATGAAAAATTAGTAGGAAAAAAAGTCAATTTAAAAGGGAATTGCGGTCTAAAGCACAGTTGTTCTCTGCTTTTATGTTGACTTATGCAGGTTTTGTTATTCACTAATATGTAAGTGTATCATTTGAATGAGAGTCACTGTTTTATCATCGTGAGATACAGAGTAACCTGAATGAGGAGTCAATATTTGCCCTGACATAAAAGAACTTTCTCGAACCTTGGTTGGTATGAATTCTACCAGAACTGACCCACTTAAGTCCCATGACCATAAGTATTGAGTAATTCCTTTACTTCTGAAGACTCCCGTTGCTTCAGCCCTGTCTTTTTTTAGTAGACAGGGAGAAAAAGCAAGTGGATAACCCATTCAGGCAGTTGTTTTAGAGGATGCAAATTCAATTGCTATGGAAATTGTCTAGTGGAAATGGATTATATTTGTAAGTTACTTTAAGGGGTGGAGAAGGTTTACCTTGGATAACAGAGGGTCTTTGAAAAGGAATAAATCCACTAAATAATGTGATGACACAAAATCACACTGCTGACCACATAAGTATTTCAATTTGTTTAGAAACACTAGGAACAAAGTGCCAATATTCAGCTGAGTAACTGTCTGAAGGCATAAATCAAATATAATCTATAATGAGAACTCAGTGGAAAAGGGAATTAGGCTCTTGGCATTCACAGAGCGCCCAGAGTTCTGTTTCAGGATTTGCCCCATCATTAACAGGTGCAGGTAAATGTGTTCATTGCTGATGATGATTGGTTTCTGAGCCATATGTGTCTTGCATGTGCACATCACAGCTCATGTTTAGAAGAGAAGGAAGATATTAGCAGACATGCAGGAGGAGTAGCCTCTTTCAAAGGCCTTTTAAAGTGCTATTAACTTGAGATTTGTTTCTTACAGGATTCTGTTACGTAGAGTTCGATGAGGTGGAGTCACTCAAGGAAGCTCTTACATACGATGGTGCAGTAAGTACACTTGCAATTAATTTGGGAAATCAAAGACAAGCATAAGTCACAAACCCTTTGGCAGCCCTTACGATAGATCCTGAACAGATTCTCCCTTGATTTAACAGCTCTTGGGTGACCGATCACTCCGAGTGGATATAGCAGAAGGCAGGAAACAGGATAAAGGTGGCTTTGGCTTCAGAAAAGGCGGCGGGCCTGATGACAGAGGTGACTTCCATTTTTCTAAGTAGCTTCTTAAGTGTAATGGTCGTAGTTATGGCTTCTGGTGCTGACTAATGCTGAGACAAGGCATGCAAGTGAACGTGAAGATGATATTGAAAGGTGAAATTTTGTATGTATATATGTATGTGTTTCTAGTCAGCTGCTGCTGCCACTCCTGAGGTGTCTGAAATTTAGCTGTGCTTTGTGTCCAAAGGCTGGATGTGTTGTCACTTCTAACCCAGGAAGTGAGACCAATACCCCTAATAATGTGCTGTGTCTTGCAGAGGACAATCATAAGCCCAACAGTCTGATCTGCTACTATTTTATGATGATGTATGAAAAGTGAGTAAGCACATGTAGACAAGTGCTTGTTTTGGAGTATGTGTCTTGTTCCAGTGTAAAAACATTCTTGCCTGTAGTTGAAGGTTGGTTGAGCTGGACTCACCAGAGGTTTCCATTGGATGTGTATCAAAGAAACACTTTTCTGGCCACTTATTCTTGGTTAACTTAAACTGTTTGTTCCTGTGCAATGGAGCTTGGTAGTACCAAAAGAAAAGGATTTTCCAGCAGCGTAACTTTGAATATTGAAGGACTGAAACATTGGTTTGGTATTCCCTTGCTCAGTCTTTCCCACAGCTTCAGGCTTGAACACAATTGTGGCTTTTTTCCTAGGAATGGGAGGAGGTTCCAGAGAATCCAGAGGAGGTGGATGGGATTCCAGAGATGACTTCAATTCTGGTATCAGTATTAACACTTATACAGATAGGATGCCTAAAAGGCACTGACATGTTCTCATTTTCATTTGTCACCATTACTGGTTTGATTGAATCTACTGTATGTGCCAGCTTTGGACATCCTGCAGCTGTGGTGGGATTCCTCATGGGGAATCTTCCGTTGCCTTGAGAGGAAAATGTCTCAATAGAAAATTCTATGAAACAACTGTAAAGGACAGAGTTCTTGTCCATATGTAGCCTAGGGGTGACTGTTTTAAGCATTTCTCAAACATACAGCTAAGTAAATTTCTGAATAGTAGCAGAAACAGACAGATCATGTAGGAAGGCTGATATTCTGTCAGAGCAGAGGCTTTCATCTTCTCAAGGAGATGTGACATCGTTATATGTGTGTCCCTGAAGTAACTGACTTCTCTAAAGTCGGATTAGTGTTCCAAAGCACTTCTAAATGCAAAATGTTCCTGAACTTTTAGACCTGTTAATGCAGCTGCAGCAAGTGACTGAGCTTGCTGAGTGGAAGGTAGTGATGGAGCCACTGGGCTTGCTCTTAATTTCCAGTCAGTTCCAGCTATTAGAATGCAGGGTGGCATTAACACAATTGCTTTTGTCCTCTGAACTCATGGGTTTGGTCCATTTTCTGATGGCGAGATGTTGGCAAGTACAACCTTGCAATGTCTGGTCTCTGCGTGAGTGGAATGAACAATGTAGGAGAAGCAAAGTGTGCCCTTGCCCCCAGCATGGATTGGAGCATGATGCTGGAGAGAGGAGCTTGCTGCAGTCCCGTGCTTAACCTGCCTTTGGAGCTAAGCCTTCTGTGTCACAGCTTCGTACCTTCTTTGGCAGCTTCTCCAAATGTGGATGCATTTCAGCCTGTTAAATGCTGGATGAGTGATTTGTGAGCCAGAAGTTTAGCATTTCAGTCTTAGCTGCTACAGAAGCTTTTCTTCTCGGGTTGTACAGCCTTGCTCTAGATCTTTAAGTCTTTAAAGATGGCTTGTTTGGCACTGAAGTAAGTAAGGGACAGCTCTGCAACTCTGCCAAGTACTGAAGTGGAAAGGAAAATCTCAGTTGGGAACCAAACAACTTTCTCTTTCAGACAGCTTCTGAAAATCTGAGTGTATTCCTTTTCCATATGCTGATAGCCTGAAGTGTCCTCCCACTGAAATGCAGGCAGTGGGGGCTTGGAGAGATACTCAAGGGTAGTCATTGGTACAGACTGGAACTCTGGCCAGTGACAGATAGTTCTTTTTTTTTTGTGTTACATAAGCTGAAGAAATGCAGTCAGTTTAAAGTCTTGTTTGGTTTTTTCCCCAGCCCTTTAATTAGTTTAGTAAATGCCTGGTCAGTTTATAGTACAGCTAAACAGTCCTGGGGTTTTAATCTGTTTTCTAAGTGTATTTCACTACTCCCCAGCTATTTTCCCATTTGCTCTGCTCCTGCAGATTTCATGCTAAGGCTGTAACCAGTGTGATGGTCTGGCTATGGAAGTACTCTGAGTTCTTGTAGTGTTGTCTCTCAAGTCAGCTAATGATGTTAACAAACTGAAGTTGCAGCCAAGATTCATATTTTAAACTCACTTGCCCCACTCTCCAACACTCCAATAATCCTCTAAGTGGATAAAGTACTTTCTGAACTTGGCATAGCATTCTTGGTTTCAAATGGAACCTGAGCAACTCCTCCAGAAGGTGCTAGAGCTCTGTGAAACAATCTGTCTGCAGACAGAGGCTCTCAGTGCATCACCTTGGACTGACAGCGGTGACTAGCAAGGTTTTCCAGCCATCCAGATAAATCTAGATTAAAAACATTGCAAAAGATGCTCTTTAAATTCACTGTCTTCCATCTTCAGGATTCAAAGACGATGACTTCTTGGGAGGTCGGGGTAGAGGAACCCGCCCTGGAGACCGGCGACCACCAGGTGCCTCCATGGGAAGTGGTGGCACTGGTCGCTTCAGAGATGGGCCTCCCCTTCGTGGGTCTTCCATGGACTTTAGAGAGCCAACGGAAGGTAAACTCCTACTGTGTGTCATTTGGCCTTCCTCCGCAAAGGAGACTCCTGGTTTTGTTGTCAGGTTAAAGCTCCCGCCCTTCACAGGCAGATCTCACAAGTGGAATGTTTTTCCTTTCAGAGGAAAGAGCACAGAGACCCCGACTCCAGCTCAAACCTCGAACAGTCGATACTCCCCTCAATCAAGTAGCCAATCCAAACTCTGCGATCTTTGGAGGAGCCAAGCCCCGGGAGGAAGTAGTAAAAGAACACGACTGAGTTTGGGGTTGAGAGGGAATGGGGAGGCGGGAGAAAAAGCAAGACAGTACAGAGTGACTAGCTCTGCTGGAATGTCAACCCTGCAGTTTACCATTCCTGCCATCTGGTATTTGTCCTCTTTGAAACCGAAAACACAGAGCTTGTGAATGCATGTCAGCTGTTAACAAGTGGTTTTTAGTATGTTCTTGGCTTTGCTGTATCTAGTGCCTGCTTTGTGCTGAGTTTCCCTCTTCTGTTTCCTTCCAAGCAGCACAGTTGCCAGTAGATAAGGCAGTGTGGCTGCTTCCACAAGTGTGGAGGTCTCTGGACAAAGGTGCTGCTTCACTTCTTCCTTTCTGGGTTTGTTTTACTTTAGAAGCACAGGTTAGACTTAGTTATTTCCCTGTATTGTTTCCTTTTACTTCCTCAGTGTTCCTCTTCTGACTTGCATGTCTTGTTCTGTATTGCTGTGGCTCTGAAGAGGAAAACTGAAGAGTCCAGATGAGTTGAACAGAAATTTACAGTTCTAACCAAGTAGTGAAATACCATTTATGACGATTGGTGATAGTCACTGTTCACAGCAGAGCCCCTTATTAAACTAAGGGGGGCAGCTGCCCTTTCACACGGGTTGCCAGGAAGGATCAATTTAATGGATGCCTTGCCTGACAGGCCTGATGAATAGCTGGTGGAATCAGTATGGATAAAGCCTCTGCCAGCAGCCTGTTCTTGCTGGCTCTTGACTTCCAAATGGTATGATGCTACTACAACTCTGAGCTCAAGGTTAGTGCTGCAAAGCCATGCCTGTTTGAGCACAACTGCTCACTGGCTCTTTCTGCTTACTTTTTTGGGTTTTACATGTTTGGTAAATTTTTAAATGAAGTTTCTACAAATAAAATTGACTTTTTTATTTTTGTTGAAGGAGTGTATACTTTGCCATGCAGTATTTGATCGTCACTATCCCCTGTATTTCTTTGTCCAGTGGGGTACAGTTTTAGGACCTCAGCTTTCAGAATATCTTGAAAATGGGCAGATTTAGAAACCTTTCTGCTGTAGATTCTCATGTAGAAATTTGGGTTAAAAGCATCTCTTGTTACTACACCTCTCTTCACTTGAAATGTTTCTTGTCAGTGTTGTGTGGGAGGAGGGAGGGGAGGCTGAGGCAAAAGGAGAAATCATTAATGTTTAAAACCAAAACCTGGTTCTACCACACTGAAGTTTGGACATGTCCAGTGTATGGGAAAAGCTTGGGCCATATTGCCAGTGCTGAGAGCCTTCAGATAAACCAGCCAGCACCCCAGAGTACTTACAAGAGGAGGTTGGAAGCACGGCTGCCCCACTACCAGCACCACTGCTAGTGATGAATTTCTTCCCTAAGTGTAAGGTTCCCATTGTAAGTCAGAGTCCCAGCAATTTACAGAACTACTCTTTCCTTCTTTCTGCCTTTCACTTAATCTGCTTCTGAGATAAGAACCATTTGTCTAACACTAATACTTAATTTAAGACAGACATGCATTTGTGTGGTTGTATTCCAAACCAATAATCGATCTATTTACATCTTCAATGTGGAAAAGATTTTAAGAACAAATTCCCATATAAAAACTCACTTCTAGTCAAGACAGTTGACTTTTAAATGTAAAAACAAAAGGAAAAAAAAAGAATTCAAAACACTTAGCACATTCTGCTTCATAACAAAATAAATTTATGGATATGGTATTTTGTGAATGATCTTTTAAATAAAAGAAAACATTAAGTAATATTTAACATTGGTCTTTATTTGAGTCTACTCTACCATGTTTTTTCCCCCCTCAGTTTTCAAATATTATGTTAATTTGTCCTAGAGCCATTCTGATACAAAATAAGGGAGGGAAGAGGAAAAGATAAAGGGGAGGAATCTAATCTTAAGAGTGCTGGAACAGTGAAGTAAAAATTATTATGGGTGGAAATGAGCCCAACTTCTTTGTCCTGTGACTTCAGTGTGACTTGAGTGCATTGCTAAGGCTGCCAGGTGGGATTTGGAATTCCTACAGCTTCAGGTCTTGCAGCTGACCAGGCTGTGCTCCTCCAGATGGTGCTGCTGCCCTGGCACCGGGCAGGGTGTGTCCTTCCCGTGTGAGCACTGAGCAGTGTCCTGTGGGCTTTGTGCTGAGACACTAAATGCATCGACTACTGCTGCTTTGCCAACTTCTCCAGACTTTTCCAACTGCCCTGTTTCCCACTGGACATAATGATTAAGGAGGCTGCTGCCCTGTGGCTTTTAAGTATGTGCTTTAATGTACTGCAGGGTAAGTTGAAAGAGGTAGAGCCATGTTTTTATTGAGGAACTGAGCTCTGACCTCCCTGCTGGTTTTACTGCTTTCCATAGCCTGAAAGGCTGGGAAGTGTTCCTGCTTCCAGCTACCCAGTCTAACCTCTCTTTAGACCTGCTCTTACCACAGCTTGAGCAGAGTCCCAGTCCTGTGCTGGAGCTGTGTGTGCCAGCACCTGGCTGTCCTGCCTGTCAGCCTGAGGAGTGTGGAAGAGCAGGGGTGGTTGAGAGTTGGTCCCCTGCAGCTCTTGCCACGCTTCTCTGCAGCTGCTCTGTCAAACTGGTGCTGCTGGAAGCAGGGATTTCATCACTGCATGGAGAAAAGGAACCCTGATGAGTGAGAGGTGGCAGATGTTCTAGGTGTCTTTTTCTGTATCTGCTAATACTGGTTTGGTTAAAGGTTTCCCACTAGTGAATGCAGCCTGATCCCAAAATGATTGTGTCTTTTTTTTGTTTTGTTTTGTCAAATAATTTTTCATATGCTAGCATTCATGCATTGCCTGGTTTCTTTGGAGCATTCCACACTGCTTCTCATGTTGCTCAGGGTCAGTCTCCTCCAGTCCTTTCCCGCCTTCAAAAATTTAGTGGATGAACGTTTTCCTATGCAGAAGCTTATCAAACCAGCTTTTGTCAACAGTTAACACAACTATATTTAATATATGGATGTGGCATTCAAGTTTTGTAGGAGGAAGCAAGATTATTTTCTTCCCATCCTACCAGGAAAAGCAGCTGAGGTTTTAACCTGTGATGCTTAACTTTACCTGCTGCTTAAAGCTAAGCCTGGCATGGCAAAGCTCAGACTGAGGGGATACCAGCAGCATAGCAAATGGATCATTCACTTTGTGGCTACTCATGTTCTCACTGAGCTATTTCTGGTAGCTGTGCAATGCTTTCTTCCAGCTTAGACTTAGGGAAAAAAAAAAAATGAAACTGAATGCAGGAAAGCACCAGGCAGGTTTTGGAACTGAAACCAAGTTTGCTTTGCTATTGTAGGAAGTGCTTTGCCATGTTACTCCTGTTTGGTTGCAACTGGGGAAGGTGGGAGTCTGGAAGAGCTGTTGGCCACTGCAGCAGTGGACAGTAGCATTTAATGTGCTGCAAAGCTCTGCTGTCAGCCACCAAAAAATAATCCCCACTGAGCTCCCTAGTCTAGGAATGCCCTTGAGAGAGCTTATCCCAGCCCTCAGGGCAGCACCCAGTGCTGGCACAGGTGTGTTGGATGGCTGTGCCGACCTGGAGCAACTTCTGAGGGGGCTCTTTGTGCTTGTGGCCATCGAGGTTGTTCTGATGGCTGAAGAAGGAGGTGGAGGAGTGTTCACTCGCTCAGATAATGGGCTGGTGGTGGTAGAGTCACATTAACTTCATGCCCTCGAGTGTGGCTTACTGGCCTTCCTAAAGCAGCAGCAACTTCTTCACCTGCTAAGATGTGCTGCCACCACTCAGAGTCTCCAGTGCTGGCTATGAATTTCTGAAGTTCTACAGGTGTCCCAGGGCTGATGATGATTGTGGCCAAGCTGGCTGTCCCAGGGCAGTTTTGGATGATACTGATTTTTTTAACTTATGAATACTGTTAGAGTTTCAATCTTGACTTTAGTACTTAGTCTAGTAGGAGCATTTGCTACCTGTAGTACTGGCTGCTGCCTTGTCTTCAGGAAAGATGATGAAATTGTTAGCATTTTAGAGTAGATCCTGTAATACTGCAACCCTTTCTCTTTGTAGGAAAAATTTAATACTAAAGCCAGCAAATTCTGGAATGTATGTGCAACCTCTTCAACCAGAGTGCTGGTGTGTTGCAGCTTGCAGAGCAGCCCTTGTCCTGCTGCCTGCTTTGGACAAATCTGCTGGGAGTGACTTTGCTGGAAACCACCCGTCTCCTGGGTGTGTTTTGGACACAGGCTCTGTGTGTCAGGTGGGCTCCAAGGCACAGTCACAGGATTTCTGTACCAGCCCCATTCCCTCTCTGTGCGCAGAAGCCATCTTGAGGTTGTTTGCGCTCACAGCAAGAGCACGGGCGAGGAGTTAACATCGAGCACCTTGAAATCTGTGTCAAGTTTATGTTTTACATTCTGATGTTTCTGTGTTTCACCACCAGTGGAGTGCAAAGGCTCTGAAGGAAAGGGACTGCTTTCCTATTCCAGCACATTCTAGTGTAGAATCAGTTACCTTTGCACTTCTCAAGGGCTTCCCTGGGATGGATTCTCAAGATGCAATTTAGTTGGCGTTGCTTGTCTTAAATTTTTGAAAGGGGAGTTTCTGTGACTGAAAAAGAATTTGATTTCTAGCTGAGTGGAATTTTCTCATCTGGTAGTTGACTCCCTCCTCTTAAATGCCACTTAGCCACTGCAGGAATGAAGTATATTAGAAGTGGTAGAGAGACATCTTTTATGGTGCATACATTTCATTTATATAATCTGCAATTTATTCTGTTGTTCTTGATAGCACTTGCTGTAGCAGTATTAAACCAAACTGAACAGAAGCATTTAGGTTAGTATAATCATATTTTTGACCGTGCTTGCTGAAAGGCTTTAATCCTTCAGTGCCAGACACTTGACTCTCAAGCCTGATGCACATTAGCAATAGCAATACCTTGATGGCATTATATGTTCAGCCCCTCTCCTGTGCACTATGGCCTGCAGGGAAGCTCTGCCGTTCTCCTGTGTGTGCTCACAGGAACCCAAGATGGACACAAGACAAGAGCCATTAGGTTCTGGTGGCACACGTGGTGTTTCGGTGGGCACGTGGCATCAGTTTTATTAGGTCTGAAATCGTGTTCCTCATCTTACTGTACCTGTTTGAGTGACTAAATCTAAAGCATTTTCTGGTTTCCTTTTCCATCGTGGCAGCGACTCTGTTCTGTGACATAACCTGCTTGACAGCAGGTGCAGTGTGACATCAGCTTCCCTCATTTCTGTCCCCTCTGCAGCAAAGCACATCCAAGGGCTTCGAGGACTTTCAGCGCTGTTACAGGAACAACCCTCTTACCTGTGTGCTCACCAATTCCTGTGTAAAGCTCTAGAGTATCCCAGGGTTGATGTTTTCGGGATGTTATTGCTGGGAATGCTACCACCACCTTTCTGCCCAGTAGGTTTCAGCCAGGTTAGTGTTCCCTGTGGTCAGGATTTGCTTCCTACCACAAGATTGTTTTGTTCATGTCACCGTGCTCCCGAGATCTGCCTCTTTCTTTTAAATAAACCAAAAACTCACAAAGTACCTCTATAAACCCCTGCAAAATCTGTACTGTAACAAATCTGTATAATTTGTATTGCTGTATAAAAATTCAAATAAAAGCATTCAAACCTTCTAGGTTTTTGTCTTCAAATTTAAGAATTATTGTGTCCACAAGGATGAACTCAGCAGGAAGAATGAGAAGCTTTGTACCATAGGGATGTTTGGGATTAGTCTTTGCAAAGTTTACTTGGCTAAAGTTTCGTGAAGCACCTAGGGATCCTGGCTGTGAGATGAATTTCCACTGGGCGGTAGCAGCATTTATTTTCCTTCAGCAGGAACGGAGCCACTTTTGGTTTCAGCTCAGAGCGAGCCCAGTGCAGCTGGGGCAGGGGAGGAGGCAGCAATTCCCCTTTGCCTGGGGAAAGGCTCATTCCAGTACAGCAGAGAGAAAAGTTTCTAGGTGTATACAAAACTATCCAGCACTACTTCAGCACATCAGAAAATTTCCACCAAGATATGGCTTGTGTTAGAGCTGCTGTGAAACTGTTGCTAAAGAAATGGAATGCACTGAAATCCCAATTAGTGGTTGGGATGAGGCACACACTCATTCTGTCTCAAAGCAAGAGGGGCTTGATGCTGGTGCTCAGCAGTGCTTGACTTGCAAAGCTGGTGAGCTTGGAGCCTGTTGAAACTTGGAAAACATGTTGGAGCTTTCTCAAACCTTCCAGCATTGGGAAGTGTTTGTGCAGAAGAAGGGGTCTAGATGATGCCCTATTTACCAGGCCTTGTCTGACTGCTGATTTTTGATCAGTGTTAATCACAACACCTGATTTGAGCAAAGTCAGCTGGTCTTTGAGCAGCCCCCACCTTTATTTGAAAGAATGTAAATCAGCCCTTGGGGAATTTGGCTTTCCAGGGCCCAGGTAAGCTGAGCAGTTGGAAGATGGGTTCTAATGAGTTTTGTGGACACAAGAGATCGCTCTGCAGCTTGTCAGCTTTGTGTCAAAAGGTGTTAGTGTTGATAAAAAAACAAAAGTGGGTTAAACCCCACTTTTTTTAAAAAAAAAGTGGGTTAGGTTAACTGGTGAACCTGCCTCAAGGAGTAGGAGCTGTGTTATGGGGGGAAAACAAACCCAAGTTGAAATGGGTGAGTTTTGAAAAGAACAGGAAAGGTGAAATTAAAATGTGGTGTTTCTATAACTTATTGCAGTAGATAAAAACATGCTGCTCCTGTGTTTTTGACCTTTTGTCAAAAGGTCAAATCAGAAATTGTTTCTAGCAGCAGGTCTTGATGAGGCAGAGGGGTTTCAGGAGGGTAGAGCCCCGCTTCCCAGGCTGGGTTTGGTGCCTGAGGGGTCGTTTTGTGTGTGTTGGAGGAGAGTTGGTCTGGCCTCATGAAGAGCAGAACCTGTGGCTGTGCTGGAAAGTGCTCAGAGTGAGGACTCATCCTAAACCTTTACATCCA
This sequence comes from Tichodroma muraria, assembly GCA_013390105.1. Classification (NCBI taxonomy): domain Eukaryota; kingdom Metazoa; phylum Chordata; class Aves; order Passeriformes; family Sittidae; genus Tichodroma; species Tichodroma muraria. Next base: position 18,829 of record WAAG01064975.1, on the reverse strand, counting down.
GCCCTTCTTAGGAGGAATGTGAAGAAGGGAGATAGGATCCACGCAGAGGCGTGTGCTGCTGCAGTAATTACCCTCCAATCAGGGCGGTTGGCCTCTCCAGAGGGCTGATGCCTTTGAAGGGCATCACTGCCCAAGAGCTGTTACACCACACTGGGGTGACTCTGCTTGGGCACAGGAGCAGCTTCTGCCTGCTCTGGAGAGGCTGAGGGGTCCATCAGGGGACAGTTTGGGGACTAACACGAGGTGCAGCCCAAGCCAACCAGGCTGATGTCCATACCACAGCACCGAGTCATACTTGAAGCTGAGACCCACCAGAGAACCTGTAAACAAATACATGGCACCTTTTTAGCAGTGGCTGTTCCTGATGAAATTGATTTCAGGTACAAAAGATGAACATTAAATGTCTCCAGCATATTTTGAGTATCAGTTCTGCTCTAAAGAACTCTTGTGCAAAACTTCTGTTGTCAGCTTGTGTTTGAGCATATAAAAACCCTGCTAGAAAATTGTTAATAAACTATTTCATCACTAAGACCTCTGCTAGAAATGCCAATTTTGTAACAACTCTTTTGGTAGTGAAAAAAACATTTCGCATTTTGCAATGTCCTTTTGTCTTAGTTTGGAAGACAGATGTCTGCTAGGGAAAGCAGGAGCCTCCCTTGGAATGGAGAATGCAAAACCTCCTCCCTCCGAATTGTTATAAGTTTGAATTTAAAGGGCTCTCAGGCAAAGATGTGAGGATAGGAATAACAGGTCCTTACTAGTGTGTATAACAAGATAAACAAAATAACATCAGTAACTGCGGCATTAACAACAAAAAGAACCAGGGCGCAGCGAGTCTTCCCGCGCAGGCCTTTCCCCTTTGAGCAGCGCCCGCCACAGNAGGCCTTTCCCCTTGGAGCAGCGCCCGCCACAGCGGCCGGGCTGAGCAGAAGGCCCCGGGCGCTGCCCGAGCTGTGCCGGGAGCTCGGCGGGGATCGCTGGAGCCGGGGAAAGGCCCCGGCAGGGCAGGAGGGTGTGAGTTACAGCGTGGAGAAAACCTAGAGCAAAAATAAAGAATCGGCAGGGCAGGGAGAGAGCAACTCCGAATTCCCGGGCACACACGGACAGACGGAGCTGGGTCCCTCAGGGCTGGGCTCCAGCGGGGCCGGGGAAATCTCCCCGTAATAAAAAAACGAGAGCCCAGCTGGGCCAGCCGCTGTCCTTTAGGAAAAGTGTAGCCAGGTGCTTCACTCTCCCTGACTTCATCTACTTTGTCTTTCTTAAGTACCCATAAGTATCCAGTGATTAGTTTCTTAGCAGGTTCTGGGAGGAAATTCTATAAGAAAGTGACCCAACCTCCAACACCTTTACACAGAGACCACCCAGAAACCATGTGAGGAATTAAAAACTGAGTCTGCCTCTTTTTATCTTTGGTTCAGATTATACTGATTTCAAGATAGATTTCAGCACCTGGATTTTGTCTGGGAATGGCTCTGGAAGGTGCATTATTTTTGCATCTCAGGTTAGAATTGGGAGAAAGTCTATTTGCACGTGCAGTGGATAATTATCTCATTGAAGTAACATTTCTTCTGAAAGCTCAATAGTCAGATTTCATCCCAGAGTTGCAAAAATTGTAACCAGTTGAGTGCTTAATAATTTTTATGATGAGGAGTCACCTTGCACAGAGAGCTGGGTGTAGGTGGCTGGTTGTGGCAGCTTCAGAATGGCAGCCCTAATTTAAATATAACGAAGTTTCCCTTTACTGAACAATTTATATGTCAAAGAAGCTTTGTAGAGCCTTAGTGAGAGCAGCATGCAACGTTTTGTTTATGGATGTGACTCATGCACCCCATGGCTCTTGTACTGTTGTTGCACAACTACATATTTATGTGTGTGTGCAGACTTCCCTAGTGCTGGAGCAGGATCCCCCTTTCATGGACTGTGACAGGGCTTTAAGCCAGTACAAAAATTCCAGTAGGGAATTCATGAACCCTTCTTATTCCATTCAAGCACCAAAAAATCTGAGGAATTGCTTTTTTTTAAGAGTGCAGTGAAATTGTGCCTGCTGCGTGCAAACTGCCAATGCTGAAGCATAAGAACTGGTTTTATTCTTACAGCAAAGGACGGGAGCTCCAGGTTTGGCCATTAGCAACAGTGACCTCGGGATATCTGCCTCCTTTGAAACTTCTTACCATCTTTTCCATAAAAACGAAGAGAGGGCTTGCAGCTGTGCCTTTTTGGAGATTTTTCCTGGCGGCACCTGCCGCTTCCAGTGCGCAGGGTTATTCCAGTGAAGGCTCTTTGCCTAAAGGAAGCCTGAACTTTTCTTGGGCACCAAGACCATCTGAACCTCAAGGGAAGGGACTTCAGTGCTGTGTGTGGTTCCACGCTGTCCGAGCCTCTTCCTCTCCCCACGGGAGACAAACTGACCCGCGTGGGTTTGTGCAGGCGTCTCTCGGAGAGCCAGCGGATGTTGGGGTTAGTGATTCACAGGGGGACAGGAAACCAGAACTGCTCACGAGCCCTGGAGGAACAGGCTCCAGCCCTGGCAGCTGCCGCCCAGAGGTGCTGGAGGAGCTGGGACACGTTAGGGAGAGCGGCTGAGGCTGCGGGTAAGGCGGGTGAGGGAGGGAGGGATGGGGAGAGGAAAGTGCTGGGAGGTGCTTGGGACTCCTATGGGGACAGTGGGGTGTCCCACTAAGCTCAGAGGTACCACATTAGACCTTGGTGACCCTTTTAAGAAGTTCAAGGTCATCCCTGTAAAACCTCTCTGAAAAGCGACATGGTGGATGTTCCCTCCTCACTGCTGCTCCTGGCCATCACGAGCTCCAAGGTAGGAATTACCAACTCTCTTTAGACTCCCCTGGACCTGAGATGAGTCCATCCCACAGAGCCTGGGCTGTCTGTTCTACAGTACTGTTCTTTACATCTCCTCGTCCATCTGCTGATGGAAGCGTGGGTTTAATTACATTATCTCTGTGTTTACGTCTTCTAAAATATTCTGGAAGATTCAGTCTGTGCTGAGCTTCCCTCATCCCTGCATGGTCTTTCTTCTGGCTCCTGCCTTGTAGCTTCTGGGACTGCTGCAGCCCACGCTGCTCCCCCTCCAAAGCCCAGTCCTTAAAAATAGCTGATTCAAAAGACACTTCCTGGGTTTTCCATTGATTTCAGAGCTGACTGGCATCATGGGTATGAATGCATTTATCTTACTGCATATAAGTGCTTGAAATAGCTAATTCTAGATAGAAGGAGATTTGGTTTTGCATCAGTTTTCTCTTGTGTGAGCAACGTTCAGTGTAATATGGGCCATGAGGCAGATAATTTAGCAGAAGAGGATAATTTTGGGATAATCTTGCGTGAGATTGGCTCATTTTTGTGGCTCTGGAGTCTGTAGTTACACAGGGGTTGCCTGTATTGCTAACATGGAATCCCCTGGGCTCCCAGTGGAAGTGAATGATGCTGTGAGGCTTCAATGCTGCCTGGAACAGGGAAGTTACAAGTACAAGATATGTCTGTGAGTTACCTTCTCGTGCTGCCATGCCTGTTGTGATTGGGGTTTTGCACCATATTTTCCACCCAAGGTTTTTTAAAAGCATTTTCCAAAGTTATAATCTATGTGAAAGTTGGTTTATCAATTCTAATTTTCCCCTTTTATCATATGTTCTACTGAAACGCATCTATTGGCATAAAAGTCTGATCTGCCTGAATGGCTGTGAAAACCCCAGACTTTTACACTGGCAGCAGCTTTCTTAAGAAGGCTGACACTGGCATAAATCTGGTAGGAAATGAGATGTGCAGACCCCTGGAAAGGAGCTTTTCTGAAAGCTCAGTGCTGGTCATTGAAGTCGTTCTAGCCACAGGAGCTTCCTTGGCCTGAGACTTTAATTTCTGAACTGATGGGACTTTCTCGGGCAATCTGTGCCACACAAGCAAACAGAAAGTGGAGTTGCTTTTCTTAGACACGTTAGAGACATTGACTCAAGCTGAATATTGCATCTGTTCAACAAGTCAGTGTGCTGAATTTCATATGGCGAGTCTTTAAATACACTCTCCACTTCATATTTCATACCAGTGACTCATCCTACCAGCCTGAATTAGAATTAATTTACTGCAAACTGGTGCAGACCACAAGACTTTCTGGAGGGGAAAGTGACTGGTTTATATTTGCCTTTTGGGCAGTTTTTGATTGATAGAATATATAATATAAATACACGATTTTTTAGTCTTTAACCTGCAATGTGAACTCAGGGGTGGGCTTGACATCTGCAAAGGGCTAAAATGTCTTCATCAGAAATTATCTCATGGAAAACCAGGCGTTGCTGAGGCCACATCAACACATTCCTCACTCTCCTGGTTTCTCAGCAAAATGTTAAAGTTCACTTTAAGTGCTCTTGCAGGTTTTTTTGGTGAGCTTTGTTCCTCTTCTGTTGCTTTTGGGAAGCTCTTCTAGACTTTCCATCCATTAGGAATTTTATTTCTAGCCTATGCATATCCAGCTTATATCCACTCATTTTGTAAGCCAGAATTGCCTTATTTCAAGGCAAACTTTTTCTCACTTTTTTGTGCTGCTCTTGGACAGATGGACAGTGAATGTCCATGTCTTTCTCTCCATTCCAGTGGAATTAGAAGCAGAAGACCTTTTAGTCCTCCTGGATAAAACCACCTCTCTTTCCTTTGGATCTTCATAGCGAGCCTTGTTATTGGGGTGAATCGTTAAATTAGGACAAGACCTGGCACATGAGTAGATAAACCCCCAAGTTCATTAATTTTTCCAATATTTTTTTAGTAAGAAAAGCCTGTCTCCTTGATTGCTAAAAGTATCTGAGGCCAGAGGAGGTGCAGCCCCTGTTTGGGAAGACGAGCTTCCCCCTCTGAAGGAGACCACAGCTGCATCCAGGCTCCAGTGTGTTGCTCTCTCAGGAATTGCTTGTCTGGAGCAGCTGCTCCTGAGGGATCTGCAGGGTCATGGTGCTCAGGGTGTGCCATGGTCCCACTGGCTTCCTCAGTACAAAAAGGGGAGAACAGCCAAAAGGAGAAGAGAGAAGTGTACGAGCAGAGCAGGGCATTGCGACACTACCCGAGAGTCTCTCCTAAACCAGATGGGAACCTGTTTTCTCCTTGAGTTTGGGTTTAGCATCTTGAAAGCAGGGCTGGCCATCCATGAGCTCCACACGTCCTTCTGTGCAGAGACCTCCGTGGCTCGAGTCTGTTTGTTCTCCTCTCCAGCTCCCCAAGGCAGAGCGCAGGGAAGCACATTCAGCCTTCCAAATATTTTATTTATATCCTGCTAGCCGTGAGTAAGTGCTTCCACCCTTCTGCTTGTCATAAATCTGTTCTTCACCTCCTTCTGTCAGCTCCTTACCAGAGCAGGGCTTGTACCAAAGGAAAGGATTTTCCATGGACTTGGGTGTTTGGGGAGCACAAATGATCTCCGGGCTGATGGTGTGTGTGTGACTTGGGGGCTTTCTTGGGGCATAAAGTTGTGATGGGGTGGGACACACCATGTCCTGTTCATCAGCCCCTCAAACAACCACTTTTTGTGTCACTGGTGAGTGAGGGCTCAGGAGCAGACAGGTTTAGGTGCCTCACTGCCCACAACCAAAATAAAACTGCCTCTGGAAGGGAGAAGAAGACCTGCCATGCAATGGGACAAACTAGGTCAGTGTTGTCAGGTGCCTTCAGCTCTGCCTTGCCCTCACTTTAAAGAGAAAAAAAGAAGGAAAAAAAAAAAAAAGCCAGGAAACCCACAAGCAAAGCAGCAGCATTGCAGCCCTTTGTATTTTGGTCACCAGCATTGGACCAACTTCCCTCAGCTGCCTCTTGGAGATGCTTTAGAGATGACCCACAGCTCATGATTTCCATGGGGGATGCTGAGCAAAGGAAAAATGACGGGAGAAACCACATGGTTTTGACTAGGCTCTTCTGGGTTCTGGTCCTGCATCTCTGGGTTGGGTGCGTGGAGGTCTGGGCACTTAAATTTATAATAACTCATCTTCAGAAAGTGCTGCAAAAATCTGCAGGGAAAGAGAGGCCTCTGGGGGCCTATAAAAGGCAAAGCCATGGTGGAGCATATGCTGCCAGGAGAACCCAGGAGAACCAGGAGAGCCCAGGGAACCTGGACCATGATAGGAATAAGCCCAGTTTGTTCTCAAGCAAAGAGTGGTCTCAGAGCCTCATTGAGGTCACTCCTGGACAACCATGTGGTGTTTGGGAGCCACTGAGAAGATGCTGAGACCAAACCCCTTCAGCCATTGCTCCTGGCTTTTCTCGAGGTCTGTCTGAGTGGAAGTGAGGGACTTTCCTTCTTCTCCTCTCCCTGCCCTGTGCTGATTTACACCATGATTATTTTCACCATGCCTTGATAATTAGGACCGTGGCCCAGGGCTGAGACTTCAATGACAAACTGGACTACAAACCTCCCACCAACATGCTCAGCTGCTGTTCCAAGTGCCTGGCACGGACAGGAGAAGTTGCTTGGCCCCCAATGCTCAGCTGCCATAGGAGGCTTTGGGTTTTCTCCAGTGTGAATGAGCTGTCAGAGCAACTTCCAAACTTCTGTGGACTTTGGGCAGAGAGATGTTTTTTATTCCACTTTAACCAAGCAGAGGCAGAAGGTGCTGAGCAGGGCAGAATCAAGCCCATGCTTTCTATTGTCTGCTATTGGCATTTGTTTCATTATTTTGAATTATTTTAATTATCAATTGATATAATATCTATTTCCTCCTCCATTCACCAATATAATACAGGCTTAAGTTGTAGGAAGAAAGGTTGAAGGTAGGCAGTAGGAAAGCTTCCTGCCAGCCAGAGCAGTAGTGTACTGGCCTTTGGCATGTTGAAGCATCTCAATCCCTAGGGGAAAAAGAAAGTTTATTAAAAATAAAAATAAATTAAAATAATCTGTAACTAAAAATATCTGACCTTGGGGAATAGGGATGGGATAAATGATCCATCTCAGTGCCAGCAGACTGCTTTCTGGGATATTTGTAGGTTGTTTTGTATTTCAAAGGAAGAAGTTGAAGCCAAACCATGCTGATTGTTAAAAAAGATTAGCTGCTGTTTGTAAAAAAGCCTGTCATAGAAAGGAAGGGAAGAGCTGGTGGCTGAGCCAGCTCAATGCAGAAAAAGGCGTGGGGAATTCAATTAACCCTGGAAGTCACTCTGAGCTGCAGGAAAGAGCAGAACACGTTGTGCAAAGGTCTTGACTTTTTAAATATCGCCGAGTGCCTCCCTCTTGCCCTCTCTTCTAGATATTGAAAAATTACCGTGTGCTGACAGCGTCCGATGGCAGCCGGGCGGGTTTGGGGGCTGGGGATGAGTAATTCCACTGTCATGCAAGCCGAAATCCCTCCTGCAGCCTCCCGGCTCCGTGGGGTGTGAGGGCGGACAGCACCTGGCTTTTTGGGGGTGACAAAAAAGACCCGCACCCCCGGGTGTCCCCCCCAGCTCACGGGGTCCCCTCGCCGTGTGTTCCAGGCTGCATTTGGCTGGGCCATGGCGCAGCTGGAGCTGTGGGCAGCCGCGGCGCTGATGCTGCTCGGGGCGGCCGTCGGGCTCTGCATCAGGTGCCAGCTCTCAGGTGAGTGCCGCGGCCCCTGCCCGCCGCCCCGGCCGGGCTTTTCCGCCCCGTGTGGATTCGGTTCTGCTCGGCTGGGCACCAGCTTCGCCCTCGTGGGGTGCTCCCGCAGCTCGGGAAGAGGCTGTGCCGGAGAGCCGGGAGGGAAGGAGCGGCCAGAAGTGCAGCGGCCCTTCCCTGGCAGCTGTGGCAGCGCGGGCCGCAGCTCCCGCTCCGCCGCGGGGCCTTTGGGACTCCCCCGGCCCGGCAGGACCGGCTCCAGCTACGCGAGTCCTGCAGAAGGTCTGGAACGGAAGGGCAGGCAAGGAAGGGCAGTGTGGAGGATAAATTCATACCGAGAGTAGGGTGAGCACCCAGTGGGGTTTGAGCCCCTCCCCGAGCATTGGGTGGGTTTGAATGGGGAAGAAGCAGTTTGGGGGTTGGGGGCAGGACTGGCTGCTTTGCTTTGTGGGGTTTGAGACAAATACCACAACTTAAACATAGCTTCAAAAAATTGCATCAAAACCCTACTGCTCACTGCCTCCACTGTCCTGACGTGCCGAAGAAGTTTTGTGAATGTAGTTTATTGGCCTTTCTGATCTCTAACTCCCAAATCATCCTTTCTAAGAGCTCTGTGTTCCCCTGTCTTCCAGCTACCAAAGAGGAGACGCAGCTGAACGAGCAGAGGAGCCAGTAAGTTGCCCTTCTCAATCCTGTTTCTCCCCCAAACAACTCACCCAGGGTAAGCCCCAGAGCCAGACCCAAGCTGAAGCTGAAGTCTGGGTTTAAAAAAATAAATTAATGCCAGGATGGGATGCAAGGCAGTGTGCCCCAGCCCAAGGTACTGCTGAAGGGGCAATGCCTTTACAGAGAATAATCCATAATGAAACTGAAGCTCTGACTGTGATGTCATTGAATCATTAACTAGTTAGAAAAGGTCTAGAAGAGAAGGGCAAGTTCTTATCCTGTTCTGCTGTGCCCTGAGAGGAGATAGAAAGGTAATTTGCTTCATAAAGAAGCCCCTGCCCTTGGCTGGTGCTGGTTGAACCGTGTACCAGAGCAACCACTGACCTGCAGCACAAAAAATGAAGGAAATGCAGTGTACCCACATGCACTGCCCCTTATTTCCTTCAGCAACAGACAAACCACAGTAAATGATGTTAAAAAAAGAGAAGTTGGTTTGTAAGCTTTGTTACATGAGCAAACGAGGTGCAATGGGGTTCTGCAAAGGCCTCCAAGGGGGTGGGGTTTTTGTTTCTGTGGGGAAAGGCTCCAGAGCGATCCACTGTAGACTGATGGAGCAGCCACTGAAGGCTCTGTCCCCCACAGGCTCCATCCCTCACAGACTCTTGCTGAATTGTCCCAACTTCTTGAAATTTGTACCTGGATTAGGTGCTTTGGGTTCAGGTTTGTGGTGTTGTGTGCTGTTTCTAGAGGTGTGGTTTGAGTGTCTTGCAAGCAAAGTGATAGGACTTTACGTTTGGGTTTTTTGACAGCTCTCCCATCAGCTCTGGGCCATGAATCCCAGCTGGGTATGGGGCAACCACAATGGAAAAGGGGGAGAGGGTTCCCAAAATTGGAATTAATAAGTACCTATGTAGAAACACCTGCAGTAGAAAAGGTGTTGAATTCTCTCTTGCTCTGAAAAGCAGCTCTCCTATTAACTAAAAAGTAAAGAGGTATAACTGGGCCTAGGTTATCATTGATAATATTATTTTGTTCATGTTGATGTTAAGGGATGATGGGAGGGGCAGAGGCAGCAGTGGGGTTTGAAGCCATTTCATGCACGAATATTCATTTTTTTGTGGGTGAAAAGGTTCTTCTAGCCTTTGGTGGCTGAAGCATCAGAATGGGAATTATCCTAAATGATGTTTTCCTCGTCTCTGGATCATTCCCTTGCTGATGTTGGCTGCTCTACCAGTGGTCCAAAACCATATCTTTTAGAGGATCTAGGTCTTTAGAGGATCAAAGAAGAGTCCAGAAAGATGCTCCCAGGTCATACAGGCCCTGCATGACATGCTGAGCAACGCAGCTTGGCACCTCACAGAGCCCAGCATGGTGCTCCCTGTCCTCCACTCACCAAACTGTCAGGTCTCCTGTATCTGTTTTCCTTGCCATAAACCCCAATATTCAGCTGAGGCTGTACTGCTGTTTTTTCCAGGCTCAAAAGCCAGCAGAGATTTGAGGTGATTCGATCCCGTACCAGTGAGTATGAGCATTGCATGTGGCTCCTGCCTGGTGGTGTGAGGGCCCTGCACGCATAGAACGGGGGGGAAAGTAATGTTCAAAGGGTCACCTTGAATGCAGGCCATGAAATGATGAGACCTGGATCGTCCAAACCACCTTAGATGTGAATTCTGAGCTCTGTGAAAAAAATGCCCTTTGCATTGAAAACAATTCACTGAAGTGATGTCATTGAAAAGTGACACCTCAGCTCCTGGGGCTCTTGGAGCCGTGCTGTGCACCCTGTGAAAATGAAGGTGGGGGTGATAGGAGTGACTCATTCATCATCCCCCCTCAGAGCTTCCTGCGGCAGGCTGGGTTCAGCACTCAGCTTCTGAGTTTTGTGTCACAACGAGCAGCTGCCAGGTCCATGTGAAACGTGTCTGTTTGCAGATGGCTCTGCCCTGCCCAAGGACTCTGCTAGGTCCAAGCCCTCTACAAACCTTTCATGCCAGCCCGACCAAAGCTCTTGACTGCACCTTGCAGTGTGGAGGGGGGAATGGCCCCCGGATCCAGTGGGTTTGGGGATAACAGGTGACCAGGCAGCAGCTGGGATTGTAGCTTCCTCCAGTGAGTGTCTACAAGCTCTGTGGTCTGCACAGACACCAGCTTTTTCTCTAGTTGTTTCTTGTTTTGACCATTTTTGAACATTCAAGGATCAGTTTAGAAGCTATTTTAGGATGCATTAGGAAAATGCTTGCCAGTCCCAGGGATTCCTCTCTGGTGGATGTTCCATGCTCTTTGAAGCATCTGCTGCTGCCATAATAATTAACACAGTAATTTTGTTATTGTTGCCAGCTGCAGCCCGAAGGCTGGAAAAACTTAAGGAACCTGAAAACTTATCAATAGCAAGGTAGGAAAAAACCCAAATAAAATCTCTAGGATTTCTTTATAGTTATTTTTTAATAAAATCTATTCTAGATTTATTTTTAGCTCTAGAGCCAAGATTGGATGAAGTTCACCCAACATACATGAACATTTGGGATTGCATTCTGAGCCCTATAGATGTGGCTTGGGCTGTATTTAGAATCAAAGAATAGTTTGGGTTGCAAGGGACCTTTCAAGGTCATCTAGTCCAACCCCCTGGTAAGGAGCAGGGACATCTTCAACTTGATCAGGTTGCTTCACTTTTTGATGTTCAATGTCTGTTTAGACTTCTGGATTTTCTTCAGTCTGACTGCATTCTTCTGGCAACTGATTGAATCAAACCCAGGAAAGTGAGCTGTGGCTTTACATAATAGATACATCATGGAAAAGAAATGGCTATTATTCACTTATAAGCAGTTTGATGTGACAAATCCCCTTCTCCCCATCACCAAAACCCCCAGTAACTACATAGCCATAACTCTGCTGTAATATTCAAGCATAGTTATTCACGTTTTGGGATTTTACCTCAAATTCTTAATCTCCCCTTGCTCCGTGTGCGTGCTCAATAATCTCGCAGGGAGGTTTCATGGATGGTCCTTCTGATGGTGTGTAACTGTTAGGGTTTGCTCAAACCTGGGATTTTAGGTCTCTCTTCTCTCTTTCAGGAAAGCCACCGAAGAGCCCAGTGCTTCCCATCACACAGGATATGGTGAGCAGCTTCCCGGGACAGGCACAGACTCAATGAACCACAGAGCAGTTGGAGCTGGAAGGGACCTTAAAGCTCATCTCCTTCCAGCCCCCTGACATGGGCAGGGACACCTCCCACTATCCCAGGTTGCTCCAAGCACCCTCCAGCCTGGACTTGAACACTTCCAGGAAGGGTGCAGCCACAGCTGCTCTGGGCAACCTGTGCCAGGACCTCACCACTCTCACGGGGAAAAATCTCTTCCCAATATCCTATCTAACCTTGTCCTCTGTCAGTGGGAAGCCATAACCCTTGTCCTGCCACTCCCAGCCCTTGTCCAAAGTCCCTCTCCCCTTTAGAAGGGGCTCTGAGGTCTCCCCAGAGCCTTCTATTTTCCAGGCTGAACAACCCCAGCTTTCCTAGGCTGTCCCCGGAGCAGAGGGGCTCCAGCCCTTGGAGCATCTTTGTGCACTCCTCTGGACTTGCTCCAACAGGTCCATGTCCATCATAATTTGGGTCTATCTTGGGTCTGAGTTTAAAACCCAGTGCTCATCTTCCTGTGGCTGACCAGTCCTGGTTAGAGCAACAGGCACAGATCGTTTAAAATATGACCCCTGGCTGTCCCAATTCCTGTACCCTGGAGTGTCCAACCTTGCAGCCGTGTCCCCTGACCTCAGAGCTGAGTGGGGGTAGAGCTGCTGGTGCTGAAATACTTGGTGCCTCCATTGTCAAACTGCTCCCATCACTCAGCTTGAGTTCATGTGTAATGTGCCCCTCTCTTGTCCCCAGGGAGCAGGGATGAGTCCAGGTACCAGAATTTCCTGGCAGGTAAATGCTGCAGCCAAATGTCTGGGGGTTTGGGAAGGAAGGCTGCTGAGGGGATGGGAGGTCCCAGGGGATGGGAGCTGGCAGGGAGCACACAGGCAGCTGGCACTGCAGCTGGCAGAGCTCTGGCTTGGTCAGTTTAGAGATTGCTTTGTAGGACACACACTGGCCTGATTAACGGGCAGAGCGGAGGGGCACAGATGCTCCCAAGCCCCCTGCTCCCTCCTGGGGCAGCGTGAGCTGGTGCTTGCCCTAAGAGGATTATGGGTGTGTGGGGCTGTGCTCTCCTTTCCCAACCAGGGAGCACATTCCCCATCTCCCTGCCAGCTGGCAGGATGTGTCCATGAGAAGTGGTGAGCTGGGGTTTTCTCAGGGCCTGGGGTGGATCAGGGCGACCTCCCTGTGCTCCAGCCACCTGGATCTGCTGTGGACAGGCTTTGGGGCTGTGCCAGGGCTTTGTGGCTGCTGGGGATGTTGGCTGTGGCTGTGCTGGGGGGTTTGTCCAGCTGTGCCCAGGGATGGCTGTTCAGGTTGATGCCATGGTGGGGTGCTGACAGCAAACCCTTGCTCTTGCAGAGAACTGCCTGCAAGAAGATACTGCCTACGTGTGAGTACCCTGTGCTGCTGCCAGCATGGTCGAGTGGAGGCCATACTGGTCCCAGTGCTGTCCTGGTGCTCCCATAGCTCAGCCTGGGAAGCCTGTGCTGGGCAGGAGGAGCTAACAGTGCTGCTCTTCTCACAGGGAGCCAATCTCTCTGGATTACTACTACAATTGCACCAGGTTCTTCAATCCACCCCGTGGTAGGTCTCCAGGCAAGCAAGGTGGGTTCCTTCATCCAGCCTGGCTGTCTCATGGCTTCAGGGAGCTCGTGAGACTGTTCTTGCTGAGGTCTGTGCAACTGTGTAAGGCCTGAAGCAAGTGTGGGTCCAGGAGACACATTCATTAAAAGGGTGTAGCAGAGCTGTGGGATTTGAGGGATGTCTAAGCCCCCATCAGCCCATCTGTTGCCTATGAACAAGACAGCCCAAAACCATTGGTGATTGTGCTCCTGTGGGAGTGATCACCCGAATCCACTGTACTCAGATACCCCATCCCTTGGTCACCACAGGCCGTCACAAAGACTAACAATTTATTATCTAACCTACATTTCATTGTGGGAAACAGCCCCCTTCTGCAGGTGGCTAAGGGATCTTCCCAGGTCACTTCCACTTCCACAAGGTCCTTTGTCACTCCTCTTTCTTCTCTCCGTCAGAGAAAGATGAGGATTCCTATTCCTATGAAAATGTCACCATTGGAGCGTCTCAGTGCTCTGATCCAGGTAAGTGTGTTGCCCTCTCACAGTTCACGTGTGTCACACAAAGTGCAGAGAAGGACGGTGACCTGCTTAGCCAGGAGAAACCTGCTTGTTCACAGCTCAGCTCTTCCTGCCAGCTCTGTGCCATGGAGCTGGCGTGGAGGGGCTGCTGCACGCACAGAGCAGGTCGGGACCATTTCCCCTTTCTGCAGGAAAATGCACATGGTGGTAACTTCACCCCATTGCCTTTGACTTGGTGGTTTCTGCAGCAATTCAGGAGCTTTGGGGTCTGCATCTCTAGGTTTTTAGTGTTGTTTTAGCCAGGATGATTATGGTTCTAGCCCCTAGCTCAGGTTTCTCACCAAATCCAGCACAAGAAGGCTGCAGCCAGGAAGCTTCTGAAGGATGACACTGGACCACAGTGTCCTTTCAGGGCTTCCAGTGTCAATACTGGGATGTTGCAATCAAAATAGGAAGTCTGGTTATCTTCTGTAAGTTAGCACACACTTTCTGCCCTGCTAAAGCCTGCCCTGCTCCTGCCTGGCTTTGTGCAGAGTGATTAAAGGAGACAGGAGCAGCAGGGACCTGTCTGATCCCCATCCGTGCCTGCAGATATCCAGGCACGTGGCCAGAGCTGGAAAAATGATGAGGCAGCATCAGCAGATCTGTGCTGGCTGGAAACTCAGGCACATGCACGGTGCAGTCAGGGTGTGGTGAGAGGAGGGAGTTTCACAAAGGCCCCTTTTTAGTCCATTTTCTGTTCAGTATCATCCTGCCCAAACTCTTCCTTGTCACAGATGACACAGTAGACTACGAGAACAGCATGGCAATACAAACATGGAAACTCCAGCAAGGGCAAGGTACATTCTCAACTGTTATTTGCTGTTTGGGGATGGGGCTCATGGGAAGAGTGCCTGGTGCACCAGGCCAGTATAGACCATGCAAAGGCAACGCAGCCATCACCCTTGTCTTGAGTTAATCTTTTCCCCAATTGTCCATGATAAATATCCAAGGCAACGTGCAAATTGAGACACTCTCCTGTGACCGAGTGCTGCTCTGCTGGGACGCGGTGTTTTGTCGTACTCTAAAGGCCACCATTTGGGTGGCTGTGCCTGAACCCTGCCCACGGGATGCTACAGAAAAATGTTGGTCTTCAGGCCGTATAGCCTCTTACATTTGGGGCTGCCCCAGCGCAAGCGCAGCCGCGTAATCCCTGTGACACAGAACTTTGTGCGCACCCTCAGCCCTCGGCTCTCCTGCAGGAGTCAGGGGGGGCCCATTTCTCAAGGTGACCTTTTAACTGTGGTTTAATTTAACATGTGGCTTCCTGTGAGGCATGAGGGTAGCTCTGGCCTGGGCGATAGTGGCGAGGGTACACATATATATTTAAGAACTTTGTGTCTCTGGTGTGAAAGTTGTTTAAGCAAACTGATTCCTGTTCGCACACTCTCTAGATTAAATCTTTTTTGGCTCTGAAGAGCTGCTCAGAGTGTTTGCAGATTTGCTGTGATCATTTCGAAGCCTCTTCAAGGAGACCTTGACACTGATCTGAGTTTTCTTAGCCCAGGCACAAAAACATGTCAGCGCCAGAGGCTAAATATTGGCAGGACACATGGTGTGTCAGTGGTCTATCTGTTTTTACATCAACCCACTCACTGATAAGTGCTTCTCATCCTCACCACAGCCTCGCTGACAGAAAGCCTGGATGATGAGCCAGACTACATCAACACAGGTCCTGTGTCAGGCCTTGCCCTGCTGTCAGAGCAAAGGTAGAAACAGAGTAAATGGTTGGTATGTTCATGTAGGGTGGAAGGATTTGGTTTATGGTGTTTATTTAGGGGTGGGAGGATTTGGGTTATGCCAAAGGGAGTTCAGCCAGAGCTCTGCCCTTGCTGGCAGCATCAGCACAGCAGCCCACATGGGCAGTGGAGGAGTGTGAGGAGCCCACCCTGTGCACTGCTTCATCTCTGGCTGATGCCAAGCTGACCAATTTGGACCATGGAGACAAATTTGTCCAAGTCCATATCCCAGCTCCAGCGCTGCCTTCCTCCAATAGGCACAGGAACTCCAAACTGCTCCAGAGCAGCTTGAGACAGCACTGCCACAGGGATGCCCAGAACCCCCTGCTGTGAGCAGGGATTCCCTCAGCTGAGCCCTGCCTGCTGTGCTAAGATCACATATCCTGCCCCATTATCAGCACCAACCTGATGCTGCTGATAAAGAATTACTCAAGGCAGATAAAGTAAAAAAACTGCAGAGGGCTGCAAGAAAGTTGCATGACACTGAGGGACAGTGACTGATGTGCTGGTTAGTGCTGGTCACCCACCTCCAGACTGGACTAGGGCTCAAGCTGGGAGATGGACTGGGACCAGTACTGCTCTCCTTGCTGGGTTTTTACTCTCTTTAGTACCTACGGAGACCCAGTGGGATTGTCCTTATGCCACGTGCCAGCTGCTCTAGTTTTATAGGGGTTTATATTCCCCAGACTGCAGGCACCAGCAATGGGCAGACTCATAAAATGGGATCTTTCTGAAGCCATGCAGAATACTTAACATTTGTCCCCACCATGCAAACACACTCATCCTATTCTGCACACTAGGGCATTTGCTTCTGCCAGATGTAGCTGGACATGGAAAAATCCAGCCTGAGAAACCTGACCCCACCATATCTTGCTGCCAGGCATCTTTTTGCCATTATAATGATGCCTCTGTTGTAGCTTTTGCTAGCAGAGTAATATTCTGAAATCTCAATGTCCAACCAACAAATGCCAGCAGCTCTCCACCAAGGGAGGCTGAATTGAGAAATGGGCTCCTGGTGCCTCTGTGCCTCCTGCTCTGATCAGGGATTATCCTCCAGGAGCACGACTGCTTAGACATGGACATTTTGTAGTGTACATCACTATCTGTCCCTGGAAAGAAAATGTAGCAGGCAGCAGAGTGAAAAGCAGGGATTAAAAGTGGACTCACTGTTTTTTCTCCTCTTATTTCAAGTATTCTGTATAAAGTCTGAAGAAATCTTTTGCTGAGCTGTAAGAGCGCACCCAGTGAACATGCACACAGGGAGAGGAGAGATTTTCAACCCTCAGTGAAATCTCTTCTCCAAACTGTGCCTGCAATGACGTGGAAGGGGAGTTACTGGAAGGAAGAAATGCACTGCTTGAAGCCCCACAGGAGTCCAACTGCAAACCAGCAACTGGAGAAAGCACTCTGCCCCCAGCGACCACGGGCAGGCCCCAGGATCCTCATCCCAATCTCATTGCCCTGCGTGTCCACTCGAAGATGGCCAGTCTGGGCAACGTTTTCTCCTCTCAGCCATTAAATGAACCCTTAACTTGCTGAGCAGTAATGCAGCCAGCTACTTAGTTTGTCAGGGTGACCCATGCACCATGGTATTAAGCCATAGGGATTACGTTCTGATTTAGTTCCTGTGCTCTCCTGTAGAAGCAGTGCCCTACGTGAGAGGAACTGGCAAGGCAGAGGTTGTGTTTATAACAGCAGTGGTTGTCTGGAGCTGAATGAGATTCCAACCTATTCACAAAAGCTAAAGAGGATTAAATGCCTGCCTTATCCATGGCTTGTAGTTCACAGTGGTGGTCTATGGCAGTTTTCCTCATGTTTGAGTATCTGTTTTATAATGATACAAAGAACCAGCACAACTGGGAGTCAGATCCACAGCCACCAGCCTCAGAAATGTACCAGTCCCTCAATATGGCTGTTGGAATGTCATCCCAAAAACAGAATCCCTGTCTTCTGAGCCCTGATGCACAGATCTGTCACTTCTGGAACACTTATTTATTAAAACTGAAAAGCTTCCGAGGAAAATGGGGTGTTTTGCTATGGTTTGCAATATAGATGTCTGCATGATCAGGTGACACAGAAATGGGAGGACATGAGGTGACATGGAGTGATGTGCAGGATCTTATGGGGAGAAAATGCATTAAAAGCCTTCTTCCTCAAAATCAGATCAGAAAACTCTGTTTCAGAACACAGCCCACACTCACGGTGAGTGAGCAGAGAAGGAGCTAATGGTTAGAGAGCAGTGGAGTAGGAGAAGGGATGTCAGGTGCTTCCTGATGCAAATGACTTGGCTCTAATTTTAGCATAATCACTGAAAGAGACCACAGGTGCCCACCGTTGGCATAGCTAAAACAGTGGGTGGTTGGAGTTTGGCTCAGGAGGTTTGCTAGTGGTTCCTACAAATGCTACAAGTTTCCACAGGACTTTTACAATGGAGAAAATCCAGTGCACCTCAGGGATGCACACAGGCAGGGAGCTACAGCCTGGATTTCTGCTCAGTCCAGCCCAGCTTCTCCTCACACCCTTAGGTTTCCTGATGGCCAAATGCTCTGCAAAAAGTCTGCACAGGTGCAGGGCAGCAGTGTCCCCGTGAGCCAGGAGCACAGACAGTGACAGCCTGTGCTGGCTCTGCACAGGCCCCCAGGCAGGCAAGGGCTGCTTTTGTCACTGAAATTGTGCCTGTACCTCACAGAACTATGAGACTGTTGGAATTCATCCTCAGTACCTGAAGAAGCTTCCACTTTCCATGAAGGCTGCAGACTGTGGATTGTTCACTGCAAGGGTGAGCTCGTTCTGAGTGATGTCTGGTGATGTTACCCACTGGTGATTCACCTCCCAACCAAGCCATTCATGAATAGGAGATTAGCAGCAGTGACAGATCCTTGGCACACAGCAACAGATCAGCTGGAGACCTCCCAGAAAGTTCTAGGCATTAGGTCAATGCATGGTCAGAACATGAAAATACAAGATTTACTGCTCTCGTCACCAAGCTGGGAGGCAGATAACACCAGATAGATTTTCTTGGTACTAGGTTCCTCCATTGCCAAAGTCTGAGTTTGAAAGTTGTGGAGCCAAAGCAGGCAGGGCAGAACTGGATGTGGAGAATCTTCCCTTCACTTACTGGGGTCTGAGCAAATCCCCCTTTGCAGCTCTCCAGAGCAGTCAGCTGGAGTGAGGAGTAAATCCTTAGCTTTGTAAAGCTCCTGGAGCACTTCTCAGCCAGTCATCTCATTACACTGGAAGGTATCCAGGGACTGTTTCAGGAACTCTCATCAATGTCTGTTATTAGTCTTGCTCTGAACCACCTCATGGTTTTTCATTGCAATGAGTACAGATGTGTGTGTTCACTGACATGCTGTCCTTTCGGGACTGGCTTTAGGCGTGCAAGGATTTCTGGTGCTCAACCAGAATTGCTAGACACTGTGTTGTTTGAACCTAATTCAAGGAGACTTACATCTCCCTTGGTTCCACCTCTCTCTCTTCACATTAGGTAGGCAGTCAAGTGAGAAATTCACTTCCTGTTTTCAGTTTAAGATGCTTTAGAAAAGTAGTTCTGGCTGGTGCAGCTCTGAAAATGGAGTTGGGGAGTCTGCTGGAAAACAGCAGC
>WAAG01064969.1:48794-225782 GCA_013390105.1 Tichodroma muraria | reverse complement strand
CTTTCTCTGCCCCCAGTGGCCAGCAAGCCTGGAATGATTTTTTTGTAACCATATTTAGCTTTGAATTTGCTTCCACTCCACCCCTGAACAAAGGATTTATAACTCTGATGCTGATCACTCTTTCTTCCCACATGTACGTTTTAGTTTAAAAAGAAAAAAAAAGAAAAAAAAAAAAGCATCTTCTCCTTGGAACATCACGTTTTTCTCTGGAAGGTTCTTCCCACTTTTTATCTCCAGGTGGATGTGGTTTAGCCCTGTCTCTTCCTGTAAGGCTTTCTTGTCTGTTGTTGCAGTGGCATTAGCAAGGTGTATTTTTATGCTCAGACACTGTCAGTGGATCTGGGATTTTTCAAGACACAACTTTAGAAAATGAAATCTAGCTCTTTTTCCTCTTTTATCTTATATGGGATCCAGTTAACCGATGCCCTGGTGACCTCTTGAAGCAAGAACCCTGGCAAGGAAGACCAAGGGAGCAGTCAGAGCTTAACCCTCAAAGCAGGGAGTCAGGCTCAGAAGTGGGGTCTGTGCCCCTGACCTCTGAGTGACAATTCTTCCAGCCTTCACAGCACTGATACAGATAGGNTTAACTGGATGCCCTGCTCTTGGCTTCAGTATAAAAAAATTAAAAAAATATCCTATTAATACTTTTATTAGAAATAGTAATTCAAATCTTAGTGGGCTGAGCAGCCCTAAGCACCCAGGTGTGCTCAGGATTACTCCTGGCATAAATTGCATGCACGTATCTGAGGTATGAGAATATAAAGTGAGTTCATTTAAATTAATGGTATTAAAACAAATGGAAAATTGATTTTTGGTAATAGAGGGCTTGATTTACCCTAGCTTAACTCCACTGAATTTGATGGATTTGAACCTACTTCACTTTGGCATAAATCAGGGGAATACCAAGTCCAGGGAATGTAAACGCTAAGACCAAGTTAAATATTTACTGTCTTATGTCTTATTATATTCAAAATATTAGAAAATGTGTTTCTTCTGGTTTATTCTACTGCAATACAGATAGTGGCCAGGAACAGCAGAAGTAATGATATGCCTTATTGCAACACTTGGCCTTAATAACTAGTATCATGCTAACACAAACATAATTACAGCTTCAAATTGAGCTTATATTTACGATATTTATACACTAACAAGCAGAACTCCGGTATTGACCATTCACAGGCAGAACTGGTTTCCAGCCTCGGGGCTCAGCAGCGTGCCAAGGTCTGTAATCACTTGGGTACCTGACTGGAGTCCTTCCTCCCCCTTTCTAAAGCACCTCCTTACTGCTCCACCAGTGAAAAATTAATGCACCTCCTTTCGTTTGTTTTTGTGACGAGAAGGAAGCACTTCCACTAATGACACTAAGAATAGGATTTACTGTAACTTGGCCTCAAATGGTATTTGTGGTTCCCACACATCCTGTAGCAATAATGCTTTCTAAACTTCAGCGGATATTGCCACACTGACTGTTAGAGAAAAGCAGAAGGAAGATGATGAAGCAGCTTCTCTGAGCTAATTTTTTTCCTTTCCAAGGCAGATTTATTGGCCTTGTGTTCCACACCTTGGCAAGGAAAAGAAAAAAACCCAACATGAAAGCGAGACGGGCTGCGACTGTATTTTACCAGCGTGTCTGGAGTAGGATGATTTCCTGCAAATGATTACTGATGTGCAGGGACAAGTGGAAAAACAGATTTCTACAGCTATTTTTTTCACTCCTGCGTGGTAGTTTTATCTGACAAGGGCACAAATACCACATTCAACTCTACTTTTCCCATTCCCTGGTGAAATCTCTCCTCCACCTCTCCGTGAATTCTTCCAGCAGCTGTATCCTCTAGAAACCTTCTACTGATCATTTGGCACGCACCCCCCAGGCAATGCTCCTCTGGGGCAGCTCCAGCACCCAAATGAGGAATGGGTGGTGTCGAGCTCCAGATGGCAATCAGCTGCCTCTGCTCCTTGACCTCTTTCTTGCCCAAGGCTGCCTGTAGACCTGCATGCCAAAGAAATATTTTCTGCAAAGTCAGCTCTTTAAGCAATTACGGGTCTGTATGTGGGCAACCAGTGCATCTTGCATGGATGGTGCTTGGGCCAGCTAAAACTTCTCTTACCAGCCTCTGAGTAAGCCAGTTCTGCATAAAATAGAGAAATGCCAGCCATCCATCATCCCCTTCATGGCTTAGGAGTGTAATTTCATGAGCTGCCTGTGTGGGAGAGAAGTGTGAGAAGATGCTGCGTCAGTGTGTGGGCTGCACAAGGGACAAAGAGGTGACTTAAAATTTATACTGGAAATAGAGAGTGAGTAATAGTGTGCCCACAATGGACCTTTCTTCTGAAGAAATATGCAAACGAAAAATTATTTGAATGATGGATTTAACTACCAGCTGAAAATGAAGCCGGGAGGCTGAGGTGTGAGCCAGCCCTCTGGCAAGATGGTAGTGAACAGGAATAAACTACAAAGTGAAAAAACACTATGTTGTGTGAGGATGAAGTTGTGCAGCTCAGAAAGAGAAATTTTCTGTGTACCTGATAGGTTTTTCAAATTTTCTTTGTGGTGCTTTCCCACTGTTGATGGAACCACAAGGAGATTAACTGACTTGATGTTCCAGAGGTCTGAGTCTTGGGGGAATTCTAAGGTGAATCCAGACCACAGAACTGGATCCACAGGGCTATGGGAAAGCTATTGGAGCTTGTGCCTTGGACCTTGGAGACAGATGGATATGAACCAGACCACCAGATCAGACCCTTCAGGTTTTGGAGGCATTGTAAACAGGGCTCATATCCAAACATTACTCTATGACATTTTCTCTAGCAAAAAAGACAGCTTAACAAGCATGCCTGACACAGAAAATAAGCTACTAGGAAAACCTATATTTGAGCTGATGGAATGTTATATCCTTGTGTGATATTTTTCAGCTGTGGTCTCCTGAATTCACCTATGCAGTTCTCCAGCATTCATCAGTCACGCTGAAACATGTTTTCAGCAATAAAGAGAAGCCTTTCTTCAAAGAAAATCTTTCTTCATGCATATAATCTGGAGAGAGCGTTTCTTTATTTTTCCTGTTGCCATTTGGGATGGATGAATAGGATATAATATTTTTTCTTCTGTCCATTCTTATGCATCTTCCTGCTTGAGATCCTTACAACCACAAAGTCAGTTTGGTGAAAAACATCTTTCCCATCCCCTTCCTTCATTTCCTATGAAAATAGATACTTTGAAAGGCATGAAATATAATACCAAGTGCTGCCTTCATAAAGAATGTCTAAAATTCCTGCGAGACAATGTATTGTTTCAAAACAAAGCTATTTCAGGCAATTCTATCCTCATCTGTACAAAGCTATTCATCTGAGAAACTTCTTTTCCAGCACAAATATTCTTGCTCTGGGGTTTTATCTTTCAGAAAGAAAAAAGAAAGTGTTTTGGAAGATCAGTTTCATATTGTTACAATTTAAAATAAAACAAACAAAACCAGATTCTGAAGAAGTTCAATCCATCTGCCATTCTTGCTGTCCGTGTCTAGTCAAAGACAGCACAATGCCTCTGGAACTTCTTTTGCAAACATTATTTATTTGACAGCCTGTGGTTTTTTTGTTTTGGTTTTTTTTTGTCAATTTCTTACCAAGAATGCTGTGCCATGCATAACTTTTAAAGGAAGAGGGTAGTGGGTTAATTTTGTACACTTTAGGGTTTTACATAGACCTTGGTGTGGTGGGAACTACCTCCAAAACCGCTGACTGTCTCCATGTCCCCATCTCCAGCCTGCTTTTCCAGGGAACTGTTGCAGCTGTTTGGTGTGGCTGGAGGGAGGTACAAGCAGAGTTCTGGCTTGTTGCAAGGCATTTTCTATGAGCAAGGGTTTCTACCAGACTATAGACTTTTATTAACTTTGATTCAAAAAATCCCAGAGCTGAGCCCTGCAGAAGCTTTGATATTTCCAAAGGAAATACTTTATGGAAGACAGAAAGGTTTTGGCTAAATAGAGAACCTTAGCTGCTGTTTTATGTACTCTCCCCATGCATGAATGAATTCATTGTGGTCATGAACCAGGAAAATCTGGCTAACCTACCATGGGAAAAGACAGAATGACCTCAAAAGCCTGGATGCCTTCATTTCTTTTCCTCATTTTCAGAAAACAGAGTTTCATATCATTAGTGATACCTTCTTTCTCAGCATCCAGTCTGCTCACTGAAATTACAGATACAGAAGTACTTCCCTAGGCCCCTGCATTTTAACTTCAAGTCATTGGTTTTGTTGTTATTGAGGAGATGAATATTCACAGAGCAAAGGCAGGATGCTATTCCATTAAAATGTGCAACATTCTCACTGTGGAGTAAATTTGTAGGTGTTTTCCTGGTTAAAGAGTTAAATGTGTCCCTTTGAATTCCAGTGCTGATGGTTACACAGATGACTCTTTAGCAACCATTGATAATTAGCCAGTTTGTAAGGTTGTCAGAAATATGTGCTTTTTCACAAGAATGAAAATACTCCAGAAGCATCCTTTCTTAAAAAATATCTGTGAAACAAAACCAAAAAGTGGAAAAAGAAAATTAGCAGGTGCTATTGCAGTAAACTTTAACATACAGACACTGCTTTCTGAGAGCTATCATTAGAGCCAAATTAAAATATAGCAGAGATTTTTCTAAATAAAACTGTCAAAGAAGATAAAAAAGTTTTTATGTTGACAGTAAAGCAAATGATTTTTTTCCACTCTGCTGAGGTTCTGTAATGATTGCAGTATATCTGTGTGATTTATGGCAGGCTAATGACAGATTAACAGCTGCAGGAGACACAACTGCTCCCAGCAATGCTCTTGGGCAAGGGAAGCTCAAGACCTGTGGGCAGGGGCTGGGTTTGGGGGCAAAAATGGGTGGAGGATTTATACAAGGCTGCATGTTGGCAAGATAAAGAAGAATATTGAGAAAAGCACTCAGGGATGTGAGAAGTGGTTCCTCAGGTGGGGGAAGCCCCATGCTGGAGGTTATGTCTTGGTATGGCTGGAAATGAGGTGCAGCATCAAAATAACTGAATTTGGGTATTTTCTGTAAGTTAGGGAAGGAGTGCACCAGCAGCAGTGATAATTGCTGGAGATATAAAGTGGGTTAAGTGAGAATTATGTTCTGCTGCAGCCTTTTAATGCACTGCCAGCATGTTCAGCCAGCACAAATATCCCCACAACCAGCCTGAAACAGCAATTTCCTTGGGTGTTTCCCTGAAATATTCACATAGACAGAAAAGGTCACGGTAGAGGATACTTTTCTCAGACCCAAAACTGAAGGCCTTGTTCCCATTTTGGGGGTGTAAAAGGCTCAGAGCTCAGCTATACCCATGGTCTGGCAGGGGAAGGGGTCCTGCCGTGGTGGGTAAATACTGACCTGTCCTGCTGCTCTTAGGGGTGCTGCATTCCCTTCTGGGGAGAGTTGAAATGAAGGGAAGGCTTTGGAAAGTTGCCATCTTGGTGGGAACACCCTTTAGATTAAGAATTGACTCTGAAGTGAATCCACTACAACTTCATCTATTTGGAATTTGTGTAACTTGTCGCAAATGAGGCAAGAGAGCAGTTTATGTCATGGTTTGAAGCTGAACAAGCATCCCTCTGCTCGGTACCTCCGCTGTAACTTGGTGGCAGCGGCGGTTGTGTGTTTATCTGTCACTCTTTGGAGTAAACAAATGGACAAAGAGGGGCTGGAGTGGTGCAGCTGCAGAAGCTGTCCATTGCCTGTCTGTGCCCACAGCAAGTGGAGAGGAAGGGGCTGGAAATCCTTGAGCCATAAATCATGCCCGGGTCTCCAGATGTGCTGGACCTGCTCCTTCGTTGTACAGTGCCGTAATAACTTTGACCAAGGCCAGGGGTTATTGGCAGCTGTACCAGGTCCCCCACCCCTTAGCTCCTGAGTCCTGAGTTTCACTCCTTTTAGCAAAAAAAAATGCACTTAACTCTCCAAAACTGCTATAACTTGGAGGCATCTTTGGATGCCTCCCAAACCATGTCTGTGTTAACCTGAATTCACTTGGAGATATTTTCAACATTTAATTAGATTAGTTATTTCAGTAGGGAGGAGGAAAGTAAAAAAGCAGAATGCTTAGAAAAGAACAGTTTTTCCTCGGATTGTGTCATCTGAATAATTTAAAGAGGTTTTGAGAACTATGTTTTATTTTAATTAGTTTCTGAATCAGTTTCTGCTTTGCCTATTCTTTCTCCCACTTCTTTGTACTGTTTATTCTTGATGACATCTGCAAATCCTGAAAAAAAAAAGAAAAAGGAAGCAAATTAACTTGGCTCAAGCCACATCAGCACATCCCTTGGAAGTTCACAGCAGTCAGCTGTAAAAAATGGGCTTATACTGAAAGAAAATGAGGATCTCAGAGGGATGAAAATGAACTTACCTATTTATTAACTGCATCTATCTTTATTATTTTTGTACAACACTAAAAATTGTTCTTGGCACTTCACAGATGTGCCCAGTGGATGTGAGGTAAACTGCTTTGGTACTATTTTATTGAGGTCACTCTGCATTAACATTTCCCAAATCAGGAACAGAGTCCATCCTTTGACAAACTCTCAATCTAAATGGGCATGGCTCAAGAGAGCAGTGGGGGAGGAAATGAGCTGCATGGCTGGGGTTAAGGAGTATCACAGTAGTTACAGAAGGTTTTTTGCTTCTTGCAGACCCCTGCCCTGGGATATTTTGTGTTTTGCCAGCAGTCCTTCTTGTGTCCAATTTCCACAAGCAAAGGGTGAAGGGTAATCCAAGGAAAGTAGAAGGAGTGAGACTGAAGGAGATGATGCTCAAAAAGACATATGAGAAGGAAGAGACCCAGCAACCCAAAGCTGAAGGAAACAGACCTGATCCATTGGTTGCTCTTGACAGAACTATTTTAGCTGCACCTTTGTGTCTTTTCAAGCAGGACAAGTTGTCCCTGTTGGACATGGGCAATGCTATTTGCAAACCTAAGTTGCCCATGTAAGGAACTCTCTAAGAATGTGAGGAAAGGACTTGCAGCACCCTTCTCATAAACCCGAGGGCTACAGAAGTAGATGGAAAGTTATTTGTGTCTCTGGCCTATCACTGCCAGCCTCCATTCAACTTTGTTAATCCCATGTGCCTCCTGGAAAGATAAGATGCCTATGGAGTAAAAAAACCCCACGAAATGCAGTTGTAATTTCAAGATAATTTTGTATCAAAAATGAAACATTGCTTTAACCAACATATTTTGAAAATTAATATAAGCCTCAGATAATACTTCAGTAAGAAATAAAAGTGCCAAGCAACCTGTCACCAAAAAAAAGGCAGAATGACGGAGATGTTTCATTTCAGTATTTGTCAAACTATAAGTTTTGAAAATTTTATTTGAAGTGAACATTTGTGGGTTTAAAATTCATGCTTTACCTCCTTTAACCAGAAAGCTCAAAGTGAATCATATGTTTTTTCATCTCTAAACAATTTTTATTTTCAAACTTTTCTAAATGCTAGGCAGCCCAGGAAAAAGGAAAGTTATTTGTGCAGCTGAGATGTGGTTTCTGAACAAAGTGGGTTGTGATGAGATCCTGAACACTGTTCTGATCTGAGTTCAATATATGGTTCAGGCAAGGTGGGTGACAGAAGGAATTCTGTTATCATGTCATTCTGTCCTGCCAATCCTCTGCTAAACATTATCAACTAATGTGTGGCAGTTTTAGAGTGGATTATAGCCCATCCTGTCTGATACAGCTCAGCTGAATCCATCAAGCATATATCACTCAGGATCTCAAAGTGGACTTGAGCCTCGGTCTGTGAAGGTGTGGATTAGTAATTTGTCATGTTTTGGTCACACTTTTCCCCTGCTTGGTCTGTCCCTTGTGGTCCCACACTCATTTTAGTGGTGTTTTCAGGATGTAATATGAAAATTACCAGGCATTATGAAAAGGTCAGCTCTGTTAGACTCATGGAGTAAGTAGGAGGAATGGAGTTGCTCTTAAGTTATTAATCATCTGTCATTAGATCTTATTTATCATCCCAAACAAATCTTGGATTGCAGTTCAGCAGTGTTTGTCCTACAGCTGTCTGGGAGAGGTGCCATTTTTGCTGTATCTTCTCTTTCTGACTTTTTTCATCGTGTTAATAACCGAGATTCTTGTTGTGGCTTTTATATTTGCAAGTGTAAAAAACACACAAATGTGTTACCTCTGTTAGGAAAAGCTGGAGGGATCAGCTGTGCGGGAAGGTGAGAGCTGGCCTGAGTGAGCAGCAGGGCTGTCTGGATAAGTACCTTCATTCACAGCTCACTCTTGAAACTAAGCTCAGTGGTTTGGCAAGCTTCAAGAGATCCAAAGCATTGTCAGTATGAGAGAAATGCATAATGTCAAAAATGTTTGAGAAGCCTGGTCTAAAGAAGACGTTAGACAGAATAATGATGGAACTATTTAACTCCATGGTGCAGCCCAGTCTGCTGCTCCCAGCAGAGATGCAGTTTTTGCAAGAGCTTCCTTTGAAAGAACTGCTGAAGCCAAAATGGGCTTTGCACAGACAGCAGACAGCCTGGATGGGGGAAACCCTTCCAGAGGAGTTTGACTGAAGTCACGTTCCTTGTTTTTGGGATTCCCAAGCAAATCCCAAACNATTTATTGGAAAGGCGTGTTTCTTTTACTGCCTGTTGAAATGGGAATAGTGGTCCATGTACTTCCCAGGTGGAAATATGCTGCTGAATTAAATGAAGGTGCTATCACTTGGTTGTCTGGGGAAAGTGAGTTACAATTTTTTTTGTTGCAGAAATTGCAGGTTTTGCAGATAACTCATTTACCTGCTTTCCAGTTTTTTGTTGATTTTTTTTTTTTTTTTTTTTTTTTTTCTTAATCTTGAAGCCACCTTCTCTCTTAGAAAAATACTNAATGCTGAGAATAAAATAATACTCTTTCAGAATCAGTTGCTTTTTGGAACCACAAGACCAGACTCCCCTCTTGTGTAAACAGGCATAGACATGTGTGAGATAGCTGGCATTATGCAATTCTGCTCCACTCCAAAGGCTGCCCTAACTCTTTGGATGGTTCTCCAGCACCATAAAGCTTCTGATGAAACACTGGAAAAGACAAGGAGACTGACAGGTTTGCTTCTGACCAGTATTTCAGTTCAGCTTGCATAGTGCAGTGGTCATCTTGTGCAAACTGCTCTGGCCACACCTGCAGTGGCTCCTCGTGCCCCTTTGCCAAGCTGATTTTCAGTATTCCTCCCACACACGAGGGTTTTCCATGGGACAAAGCCAAGTGAGGCAGAGAGAGTGGCTCTGCTGCCAGTCAGCCTCTGGTCCTTTCCCCCACTGGCTGTGAATGGTCACAGGCAAGGAAGAAATGTGTCCCAGCTCATGGCAGCACATCTTACCAGGCTTGTAAGCTTTATTATGGAAAACACTTCATTCCATGACTGGTCTTGAGAGAGAAAAAAGCTTTTGTGTGAGCTTAGCTCCTTGGTAAGTTGGATACTGGAAGTGTAGGCTTTGCAGACCCAGGCCATGGACCATCAGCACACATCCTCTGGGAGCAAGAGCTGGGACTCTGCTGAGTCCACGCTCTTCATCTGGGGATTTCCTTAGAGCCAGAGGGGTTTGATGCATTGTGACTTAGAGATGCCAAAGAATGGGAACATAATTAGATTTGTCTAGATTCTTCCTTTATATTAAGTGCAATAAATGGGAGAAACACATTGGGGCTGTACAAATGGGGAGCAGGAGGCCAGTGCTGATCCCCAGGAGGTGGTGTCACATTCTCCAGCTCAGTGGTGGGAACTAGCACTTGTCTTTGCCTTCTGTGCTCATAGAGATCCCAGCACACTGGAGTGTGCTTCTGGAAACCACTGCAATGGTTTCTGAAGTAAGAAAAGGATAATAATGGATTTTGTTTCCTTCTTCTCCTGCAGAGATTGGTCTATTTTTATACACTTACATGTAAAATGAGCTACATGGATAGTTTTTCAGTTCTTTTTCTATTTGTCACACTTCTGGTACATTGATACATAGGGAGAAGTTTATGACTTGGCTTTTTTTCCCCTAGAGCCAGTATTTGCATACAGAAATCAAATTTGTCATTCCAGATTAACAGGAAACCATCAGATGATTTTGTGATTACTATGGGAGCTCAGTTGTGGGGGTAAAAGGTGGACATGCACTATGGTGTTTTTATATGGATAATCCTTTAAACAAAGAAGTAGTTGTAAGGGCAGATTTCTTTCACAGGAGGTTCAAGAATGTTGTGTTTCAAGGGTCTCAGGTGTTTGATGTGTGGAGCAAGGAAGCCAGGTCTTTGTGTACATTAAATACCCTGCAGTGGCAAGGGTGCAGGACCAGGAGACCAAACCTGGCACTTTTGGCTATGAATGAGCAGCTCCTGCCCTTGGGAGCTGCCAGGACCTTCTCAGGAGCAAGAGGCGGCAGGAGCTACCACTAGTGGGTGACAGATGGACACACTGAACCTTGTCACCATAACTTTGTCAGGAGATGCTGCCATAAGATGGAGTCATGAAGCCACAGGACACTTTGCCATAGGAGTGCCTCTTTCTGGCATTCCTTTGCAGGGTCTGGTTGCAGGGAAGCTGTGGGGCAGAATGAAGATGGTGAGCATCAAATGAAACTGATGTTTTCCCTGCAGCTGGAATGTGGCAGTCCTTGTTCTGGACTTCTTTTGATGACTTCACAGGTAACATCTAGAAAGTCCTTGTGTGGCAGACATTTGGAAAGGGAGGACAATCTAGTGAGGTGAAGGAGCTTTTCCTGTAGTTTTGTTTGCTTCTGGGCCACAGTAAGGCTCTGGGCTTGGGCTAGAATGACCTTTGATCTGAGTTGGTAAGACAATTCTTGTGTCAGGATGCACTGCAATGGAGCAAAATGTAACATTTTGCAAGAATCCAATATTTTTGTTCAGTAAGATGGAACACGTGAGGGTTTTGCAGCAGCTTGGCTGAATGTAACACAGCTCTCCGGGTCACAAAAAGGAGGTGATAACTGCCACTAGGTATGGGAATGTAACATGATACCAAAATCAAAGTCATCAGTGGACCTTTGGAATAAATCTGCTTTCCCTCTCCAGAACAATGACAAAAACCTTAAGCAAAACACACACTTTTGTGCATGGAATTAATACTTTAAGGACAAGCTTCACATTCTGGAAATCAGAAGAGTTTCTATCCAGAAGGAGAATAAACCCTAGTAACTCTAATGGATAGAATGATCAGTGGTGCAGGGGAATGATATGATGTGCAGACTTGTGAGCGCAGAGGAAGGGACTTGTGCTCATGCATCAGCCATGAATAACCTGAGAATCCACTCCCAGCATGAAGATATTCAAAGCATACTTTCAGGATTAGTATATTAGATAACCAGAATTGAAGGAGAAACTCTTTTTATATAGGAAAGTGAAGGTAGGATTTGGAATCTGATGTCAGGAATTGTTAAACAAAATGCCAGTCAGACACAGCTGCTTTGTCAGCAACATCTACACATCTATTTTTCTTTTGTGAGGTACTGCAGATATGCTTATGAAAAAATTAGATATTATGGTGCTATTGTTGCATACAGAATATGAGAGGGGAGAATGTTTGGAAGGAGGAATTGAAATAATAAAAAAATAAATATTAAAACCATCAGGACAGCCAAGTTGAATAAAACCAGCTGAGGACCTGACTCATTCTGTGATGTCTGTGACACACCAGATGCATGCACTGGTATTGTGCTTACTGCCCTGTGGGAGTAGCTGCAAGAAAGAAAAAAGACATTTCTAGAACAATACTGGCATAAGACATGTATTGTTATACTAACCCCCACATGCATTCTGGTTTTAGGGTAATTGTGTGCATGTTTGGTGTTTGAAGGAGAGAGGAGAGATTCTGCCATGAGTCACTTCTTCTTCCCCTCCTGGCTTTGCAATGGGAAAGGCTGGGGGTACTCCAAAAGGTTTTTCTTCCTGTACCACAAAGACATGCATTGACCTTTTAATACATTTTAAGGTCATGTGGGACCATTTTGCTTTGCTTGACATAATCCAGTCCAGCAAATGCTCCCTGTGAGAGGGATGCCCTGACTGCCCAGAGAGAACCAACCATCCCACAGCTGCCCAGCTCTCCCTCCACCTACTTGTTCTCCCTTCCAGCACAAGTAGCTCATCGATTCTGATGTCCTTTTCCTTTGCTCTTTTGGGATTTCTGTCCTCTGTAAGGAACAAAAGATCAGCCCATTTTAGCCCTGACTATGGAGGAGACAAGCCTGAACTGCTGGAATTTCTCTGTCAGGATGCAGGTGCCTGGGATTTTTCCTCACAATGGTGCCTTCCTGGAGCTGTGCTCTGGACCTGAAATCTTGGCTACAAGGAAAATGAAGGGGAGGTTTCCATTAAGTCTAGTGGGAACAAAGCCTTAGCTGATGAGGCAAACACAAAAGTGATGTATTCTATTTCTACTCTACATGATTAATACGGGGAACCAAATGTCTGTATCAGATTCAGTGTCTGTGGTAGTTATGCCAAGTTCCAGGGCTCAGACAGCTGGCAACCAGTAAGGAATTTTTTTGGAAAAGGCAAACCTTTCGCAAATAGCCTTTTACTACCTTTCCCCTTTTCTTAGCCACTTTTACCTCTTCTTTTATTTATTCCTATTGTGTTTGCAAAAGATTTTTCACAATTATTTTGAGCCATTTTGGTTTGTACTGCAGAGGAGTTAAAGCCCTGCTTGGCTGAGGTGAGGAGCTGCTGGGGATCCTGCTACACCTCACTGCCTGGCTCTTCAAAGGGAAGCTCTGGTGAAATATTTCTGCGGCCAGAGAGCAAAATGAATTCCATGGGAACAGCTTCATTTCCTTTGATGTTTGGTGGACTTGGCAGTTCAGCATCCCTTGATTCACCAGCTTGGCAGAGAGCCAGGATGCCTCCAAAGCAGGTCAAGGCTGTCATAGTTTGACTGTGGAACAAACCCGTCCTCAGAAGTGTTTCATAACAGCAGCCGAGCGTTTCCCTGCCCCGTGGAGAGGCTGGGTCCCAGCAGCACATGGGGGGGGGGGTGGTGGGGAAACCCTGGCTCAGCATTTTCTGGTCCCCAGCCCCATCTCAGCTCCCAGCTGTGCTCACGCAGGCACCACAGTCCTGCAGCCCAGCCCAGAGCCCTCGCTGTGGCTGTGCAAGTGGAAAAAAAAAGCCCACAGGAGAAATAAATTCTTTGCTCCAGCAGGACTGCTGTGTGGCACAGGGAAATCTGCAGCTTGTCAGCCCCTGATGCTGTTTCTGGGTCAGCCTTGCTCAGGAAAACCAGCTTGGATGGCCAGGGAGTGGCTGTGCAGTAGTGTCTTCTTCTGGAAAGAAAATATCTCCCAAATCTGCATTGACAGCATGACCCCACCTCTCTGAAAAATAATGGTGATGAAGAGAGAAGTGAAATGCAGAGACAGGTTCTGCTGAGCTTAGGTGGGAAGCACATTTGCCTCCTTTATTCCCCAGAACTGGTCATTGCTATAGGGCTTATTTTGGGCTAAAGGAACCTAAATAGACAATGCTTCCAGGAGTGGGGATTTTAGGGTTTCGAGGAGTGTTACATCAACAGAAGTGTTCAGTGGTCTGTAGGGGTAAATATGATGGTGCCTGAGCCTGTGGAGGTTCGTCAGCTCCTCACAAGTGGCTCTTGTGTGCAGGACAGCCTGTGCTGGTGCCTGCTCTGCATGCAGTGAAGGGACAGCACTGCTCCCCCAGCTGAGCTCCTGTGTCCCCGTGTGATGGATGGACTGCCTGAGTGTAATTCTGTGCTGAGAGACCTCCTTTCAGGCTTCCCTCCTCATCCTAGAAGGTTAATTGGCCTGAGTTAGAAGCCTCAGGATATAAAAGCAAAATGCCAGCATGCCGTACATTGGAACTAATAATAAAAAGGGTTAATTATCTTGAAACTGGGAGCTGTTGGAGCTGAATGAAGTGAGATAGCAGCTAAGAGTGTGTTTGCCTGTGTGCGTGGGAGGAAGGTGTGGAGGATGTTTATTTACAATTATTCCCTTTCTGGAGAGCTGGTGTAAACCAGTGCTCCCTCACCCTGTTCAAAAGTCAATAAGAATCCTTCTTGGCTTGGTTTTGTTGCTGTTTCACTTAACCTTTAAACTTTACCTTCTGGATAAGCCAGGAATCAGTGAATCAAAACAGTTTGGATGTGTTTGAGTAAAAGACAAAACCCCGAGCCTCAGCTGTGATATCTATTGCACTGGAGCACTGGCTGGTTTTGGTGCTCAGAGGTTTGCAGCTTTCAGGTGCCTGCTGAGACCCCAGGATGCTGCAGCATCCTATGGCAGCCCCCACTGATGATTTGCATGAGCAGTTTTTGTGAAGTTATCTCTGGTTTTCTTATGTTCTCCACAGAGTGGGGAATTAGGCTGTGATATTGCAGATTTTTTCCCTTTCATCTGAACGTGGTAGAGGTCCTGAACCAAAGGCATTTGTCCGCTTTCCATGCACCCCACAGGACCTCCATCACCAGGACTAGTCTCATCCTGGCACTCCTCCCCTTTGTGTTCCAAGTACAACCCCCAAACCCCCAACTTTTCTCTTGCAGCCTCTTGTCCTGCCTTTCCCGAGGTGGTTTATCTGGGGATCCACCATGGTCTCTCTGTGTTTTTACCTTTCACAGGTTTCACTGTGATCAATAGGTTAAAGAAGCTTAAAGAAGAAATCCTATGCATATATATTTAAAATGAGGTGCAGGGCCTGTGACTGCGGAGCAGCTATAACTGCCTAGAGCTACCTGTGAGCAGGATTAAGCCCTTGGTAATGGGCTTGGCACAGTCATGATGGATTTAAAGGTTTCCTGGGTGGAGAGAGTGAAGTAAGGTGTGGGGCTCTGGCTTCAGCCTTCCTTCTGAGCCAGGTAATTCCCTCTGAATTTAGTTTTGGTGCCAGATGCTGTTTCTGAGAGCTGAGATTGCTGAAGATTTCTCCAAGCATCTGTAGTGCTGGGGTGGAATAAAACTAATTTCTCTCTGCTGGGGCATGTGCCAGAAGGGACACAGTGGTGGGGTAGGGTCGTTGTACCTTGGAGCAAGCATCAGCCAGACTGTGAGGTTTTGCTAAGAGAAATATGATAGAAATATTTGTAGATATTTAGCTATTATGCTGTGCTGCGTTCCTGCTGTGCAACACGCTAAACACGTCATGTTTAGGGAGAGGGTGAGCAGAGAAGAGTGAGGCAGATGTTGGAAGGAGATGGGAGGGAAGTGTAATGGAGCTTGGAGCTGCAGGAAAGAGCTATGGCCATGGCAGTAAGGGAAACTGAGTTCCCTGGCTACATTTGGCGCCCACGGCTGCAAGTGGAAAGGTGTTCTATTACATTTGTGCCGTCTTTGCTAGTCATTTATCCAATTTTCACCTCTTCTTAAGCTGTCAGCTTCACAGTATACATTTTCAGGAGTAAGCACTGTGCTCACAGCTTCTGTGCTGTGAAAATCTGAAAACCTGATGTCAACTTAAAAAAATGTTACTCTGCAAGAACAGGGGGGAAAAAAAACGAGAAGAAAGAAAAAAGGAAGAGGTGTCCAAATCATCTCTATCTGTGGAAATAGGAGTTTAAAACTACGACCAACCCATGTTAGCTCCCTCAGGATGAACTCAAATCTAGAGTGTTACTGGTTTTAATAACATGCTGAGATTATGTAGCAGAGATGTGGGTGCTGTAATTTCTTTGCAGAGAACACATTAAAAGAGGGTACTTTGGCTTGCACCACAATGCTGCATAATGACAGTGTTATGTTCTGTGCCAGCAATTCAATGGGATGCTCCTTTCTTTGGATCACATATCTGTTATCACTGCAGACAATGAGTATCTGATACAAAATAAAAGTGATGGATGCCAAGTGAACCAGAGAGTGGGGGGAAGATACTGTGGTTCATTGAGTAACCAAATTACTTTGGGGGTATTTAAATGCATCTCTAGCTTTTTATTCTGCATGGGCTATTATAGATGAATTCTATGATGATTCAGCCTTGGAAAAATTAACCTGTTCTGTTCCATGTGAGATGCTGGTCACCACTTCAGTGTGGTGTTGTGGTGACAGATTATAAAGCAGTTTCCAGGATAAAAGGGTTCTGACGAAATTTTTTTCACATTTATCATTTCATTTTAGTAGAGCAGTGTAGCTGTTTATGCTTAAAAACTGAGCTAAGACTGAGGAAACAGGAGCTGAACTGCACAGCTTTAGGCAACAAACAGTGTGCATTACATTAATGCATTCACTTGGCTTTATCCCCCTTTTCTCTCCTGGGTTTGCCATTCCAGCACGACAGAAACTGAAGCTGATGATTTTGCTGCAAAAAAAGCAAAGCAGCTGTTAACTGAAGCAGGGAAAATCCCTCACCAAGTTATCTGTAAATAAGTAAATGAAACTCTGGATTGGCATTGCTGATGCTTGCGCCCATCTTGTATTTTGCTCTGAGGAGATTGTAACAGATCCGTTTGTTTGCGAAGACTTTGGCATAAGCAGGGAATTAGAGGTCGGTGGCAAAGAATGTGCATGAAAAGACATTTTGAACTTTTACATATAAATACACTGGAAACTTTTTCTCTGAGAGTGGCCAGAATAAGACACCGCCATCTGTGTGTATCTTGTTCAAATAATTGAACAAGAGGCTGCGTTTCCAGTATCAAATACCAAATTCCTTATGAACTGCTCCAGCTGTGACAAAAAGTATTCAGACTGATGGCAAATCTGTTTGGAAAATCTGATGCTGCTTTTAGACTGTTCATACCTACAAGAGATCTTATGCTGTCTGGGCAATCAGCTCAATCTTTCATACAAACTTGCAGAAAATAGAAGCCATCCAATTATCAGGATAACTCTCTTAACCACTATTAGAAAACAATTTCTAAGCAAAAATGTATTTTAAAATAATCTTTTATGTTGGCATATAGGGTGCACAGACCAAGGCAATTCAGGGGCACTTTTGGGGCACTCTGGGGTTTTTCTGAGAGGTGTTTGCAGCTGGATTTTGCTGCGGGCAGCTTGTTGTCATGCAGAGACTGTGACCTGGTGTGCTTGTTGTTGCCTCAAATGAGTTTATGGTTGACCATGAACTCTTTACGATGTTTGGCTAAAACCCATCGACCAGTTAACCTGGAAGTTGCTGTGTGTTCCTCTGCAGCTGTTGAGTTAAGATGAAGGCAAAATAAAGTCGAACTTAAAGACACCTAGGAGGCTGAGGAGCTGAAAACCATAAACATGGAGAATTAATTTTGCAGATATGCATGTATAAGCTGACTAGCAAAGCCTTTAAATTGAAATGTGCTGTCAGTGAGGTGTAGTCAATTATTGAAATCCAAGGAGTGGGAGAATATACAGGAGAACAGGAATATTGGTTAGCAGGAAGCCAACAGGGGGCAATGGGAGCTTTCCCTGCCCACAGCTGTAACCCACCTCCAGCCATTGCTGTTAGCCCAAATTGCTGTCTGCTGGACTGTAAAGTTACACGTTCCATTTAATTAACACCTTAAATCTGATCTTGATGGTGTGGGAACTCCAGGAGAAAATGAAACAAATTTACAACTTATATGAACAAAGGCAGCCTTTCCGAGGGGGCGGAAACCACCAGAATTGCCATGGAAATGTTAAAGTGCTTTGTTGGAGCAAGGGGAAGAGCCAGGTGAGGTCTGCGGGCTCGCTGTGCAGAGCTGGAGGTTCTGCCTGATTCTGGAGAGAGCCAGCGTGGGTGGGTGATGGTCTCACTCCAGACCTGCCCATGCCTTGAGCTGCTCTCCAGGGGCTGGGGGGATGTTGCACCATCCCGAGCTTTCTCCTGCCGAGGGAGACAGCTCTCTCCAACCCAAAAAAGTGCCAGGAATGACACTGAATCTTTGAGCACTGGTGATTAATCAACAAACTAATTATCATGGCCAGTTCAGGCTCTTAGGAGCATTCCTGTCTGGAAGAGCAAAGGCTGAGAAAGGAGATTTAGTATGCAGTGAACACAAGCTGTTTCCCACGCTGCCTGCCACCAGATGACATTGGAGAAGGTTCTGATGTTCCAGAGTAGGAGAACAACTTCTGTGTGTAATTGTGGTCTGGTGACCAATGACAAAAGTCTTTCAAAAGAGATGAACTTGAATTTAAAAATAGAATGGAACTGGTTTTCTGTGGGCCAACATGTGTATCCAGTACTGGAGGCCTTTAAAACACGTGGGGACGTTTGACAAGAAGAATGTTCATAGGATTAGGTCTGCCTTGGGAGGAATGCTGTACTGAGTAATTCCTTCTCTCCAGCCCAGTATCTGATTATTACCATTATTCTCACCAAGGATGCCCGGGAAAAGAAAATTCCAGATTATTTTTATGTAAACATCTTATTCTTGTGTCTTTTATGGGAAATAGTGATTTCTTAAGTAGTTCGACTTGCAGAATATATTCCATGTGGGCACTGTAAGGAATCACAGGGGCTGCTTTGCTCCCTCACTGGGTGTTCCCTGGTGGGCAGTGCTGCGTGCTCCCCATGGTACTGAGGAAACACCTTTCCCTTGGGTTTGAGATTCCTGCCTCCTTCCACCTGCTGTGAGCTAGCTGAACCACCCCTGTCCTTCCCAGGTCTCACCTTGGATTCCTGCTGGTGTTCCACAACAGACTGGCTCTCTTTGTGGCTCAGCAAGATGCCTGCCCTGCTTGTATTCTCCACGTTCCCAAATTTTCTGTCCCCGGTACATACCATAGCCATAACATCAGCTCTGGCTGCTTCTTAGGGGATGTCACGATCCGTTCAGGTGGGATTCGTGATGGGGGGCGGTTTAGGGGTTTCTTTTAGGGAAGTGTTTTCTCCATTCTCTACCTGCGTGCCAGTTTTAAAATCGGGGCTGCAGCTGGAGGGGTGAGCGGAGCGAGGCTGGTGCCACCGCAAGAGCATCCAGCCGGCGAAGCCTGCGGTGGTGTGGGGGGATATCCCTTCATCCACACACACAGATGGGACCCGTGGGTCTGGAGGGGGACTCCGCCCCGTGTTTGTGGCATCAGCCGAGTCACTCGCGCCGCTCGCACGGCAGAGAATCCTCGGCGTATCCATGGGAACAGGGCTTTGCTCAAGCGCCTGCGAGATGCAGCTCAGCACCAGCCGGGCATCGGGGTGAGTGCGTGGGGGAGAGCAAGAGCGCTCCTCCTAGCTTTCCTCTACCCCCACGCTAATCAAATGCAAGAAAAGTTGCCTAAATGAAGAACTAAAGTTTACCTCCACAGTTTTTCTGAGGTGGTCTATATCCACTATACATATATATATATATATATACATATATATAATATATATATATATATCTCACTCGATATCACTCCTGCATTAAATACACCACCACGGGGCTCATTTTCAAAATCTGATGGGTTTGATTTTTTGGGGTGTTTTTTTCATTTATTTTTGGATTTTTTTTGTTTGTTTGTTTGTTTGTTTTTGTTTTTTTTTTTTTTTTTTAATGGGTAAATCAGTGAGATGCTCTGTGCCCTGGGAGCCTGGGGCAGATCCAGCAACACCTGTGGGATCCAAGGTCATAGGGGCTGCAGCTTCCCTGGAGTCCAGAGGTAGAACACCACGACCAAGGTGTTCAGTAAAGATATTGGGCAGCATCTGATGGCCACATTTGTGACTTTTAAGGTAATTTTTTAAGGG
The DNA here is from genome assembly GCA_013390105.1 of Tichodroma muraria. NCBI lineage: Eukaryota > Metazoa > Chordata > Aves > Passeriformes > Sittidae > Tichodroma > Tichodroma muraria. The sequence continues at coordinate 206,172 of WAAG01064969.1, read as the reverse complement.
CTTTGCTGCTGGTATAGTGAGGTCCATAATGACAATCTTGGTGCCTTCCTTTTTGTATCCTGTATTTTTGTAATGTCAGCCAGAGTTGGTGTTGTAATAGAGGGCATACAGGGACAATAAATTTGTTAGTACAAATTGGTAAATCTCTCTCCAGGTTTCCAGAAGTGACATAGGTGATACCAGCTCTTCCTGCTCCAAGAGGTGTTTAACAGAGCTGGCTGTAGTGGGTGTATTCCGTGGCTCTCAGAGCACCAAAGGCAAATTGTCTCAGGTCCTGTTGATATTTTATCCCAGGTTTTTCTATGATAAGAAGTCAATCAGCTGCACGTGGATTTCTCTGAAATTTTCACTCTCCCTCCACACAACATCCCAGGAAACTGTAGGATCCAAACTGCTTTAAACACTTTCTCCCTAATTAATGGCCATGTTTAAGGACATGTTCAATCACAAGTGAACAAATATGCTTCAGTGCTACCCCAAGGAGAGGCTACCCTAAACCAGCTCCTGCTGCCCTGGTTTTGGTGGGAGCTGCAGAAGAAATGCTTTTTCAGAAATGTTAAAGCAAGAAACATTTCCTTCTCTCATGCCTTTTTTTTAAATGTGAATATTTTTTTTTTCAAATTTTATCATATGCATGGCTAAAGGATGAACCTAAGTCAGTTGGGTTGGTAGATTCCTTCCCACAGACTTAAACGAGCTTTGGGTAATCACTCAGTGCACTGGGTGTCAGAGCTGTGCTGAGAGGTCTCAGAGCACTCAGAAGTGAGCTATTTGGCTATCAAATGGCAGAGCATTTTGGATCAATGATTTGCTTTCATTCCCTTCATCCCCTCTACCCCTTTCAGAACAATTGCTCACTACTTTCTCTCTTTCTCTCTCTCTTTTATTTTTTTTTTAAATTTTATTTTGTCTGTTCCTTGTTATTGTTTTCTACAAATAGTGGGAAAAAATCCATCTCAAGCGAAGAGTATGCACCAACTTTTGTCTTTGCCCTCAGGAGAAATCATTTGGGAGTCTTGTTTTATATGTGTGCATATATATATATATATGTATGTATAAATATATATATATAGTCATAGCTATCAAGCAGTGAACTGAGACAAAACCGAACTTTCATCTGTGTTTGTTGCTCAACATGTGTGATAACTGCAAAAATATACTTCTTGGAGTGAGAAAATGGCAGAGATTTAGGCAGCTGGATCAATTATTTTTCACAAATTGGATTGGTCTGTTCTGGTATCCTGCCAGGCTCCTGTAGGCAGGGGGGTAGCTCACTTTCACATGGGGGTGTGCAAGTCAGACACGAATCTGTGGCAAATCTCTGTGGGACATGCACATCCTCCTTCAGACTTCACATCTCCACCATCACATCGTGAAATTGAGTGAAAAGATTGATCCATTAAACCAGTGTGCTAATTCCTTCCCTGAAGCTGAATTTGGGCAGAATTCCCAGTCACTAAACTTTGTCAGCTAATCTTTGCGAGTCCTTCAGGCAGAATGAAAATTCTCCCCAGCTTTTCACTCACAGGGCCCAACCCTCTATAAATAACGTTTATGGAGAAAGCCTGACCATGTTGACTTTAGGGAACATTGTTTTGCTTTCACAGTTACGCCCAGTATGGGACTGGGACCAAAACCTCAGAGCTGCAAACTTTCCATCCTTTGGGATGGTCGAATGTGCGTTTGTCTGCTGGTGCTCAGGCCTCCCACCCGTTCTCCACCCTTGTCTCCATATGGTCTGAAGCTAGGCAGTCCAGGGGAGGCAGGGTTTGATTGCACAAGCTCTTTGCCTGTCCATGGACACATGCTGTGGGACACAGAGTGCTGCCCCAATTCTTCTCTGGATCCAGCCAGAGCAGTGAAGGTCTGAGAGGGACCTGGGGTGGAATTGTGTTGGAAATTCACGGTTTGGGGCACTGACCTCAGGGAAGCTGGTGGCATTCAGGAGCCATGTGCTTCAGCCTCACAAGGAAAACATGGAAAAGCAATAATGATGAGGATAAGAATGCTTTGTTCATCCAAGGATCTCAATGGTACTGCATTGAGGCCAGTCTGCTCCTTGTAGTCAGCTTTTGGTTTTAGACTCTTTGACAACAGCAGAAGGTGAGGTTTTGCTCAGTTTTCCTCCTCTTCCATCAGCACCAGCTCTGCTCACACCAAGCCCTTTGCAAGGAATGAAAATATTAGCAAAATGAGTTGAGTGTGAGAGAAGGCTTCCAAGAGGTGGTTTTGTTGTTTAACCACCTCTTTGTTAAGAGCAATGGTTTCTTTGCAGGATATCAAGCTGAATAACCTCAGTCTTCCCTTCCCTTCCCTTCCCTTCCCTTCCCTTCCCTTCCCTTCCCGCCCTCCCTCCCACCCCATTTGTGGAAAAGTCTGACATCTCTGCTGCTCACATCATTGTGGCACCTGCTGGACTCTGCAAATAAAAGAATCATGGCATGTGTCCTGGGGTGGTGGCACTCTCCTGGTGGCCCCGAAGGCCGTGGGAGGAGCTGCAGAGCTGGCCCCTGTGCCTGCTGCAGGAGAGCACGTGTGTGTGAACTGCGTGATCTGAATCTTAATCAAAGATTATTTGTGTCACTCAGGGATACCGACTCAGCCCCTGCGCTGGGTTTTCCTCCTGTTTCCAGGCCTGAAATCAGGAGGAGTTCTGTTTTTGTGTGGGTTGGGACAACAGGCAGGTTCTTGCTGTCAGACTTAAACAAAGACAGCAGAGCTTGGAATGAGAGGGCAACCTGGGACAGGGCTCATGCCAGCTTTTGTCTAAGCCCGTTTCTATTTTGCTACACTGAGCAGTGGGACAAAAACTTTTGTCAAGACAATGATGCATCTCCTGTCTAATATCATGGAGACATCATCTGATTTTTTCTCTTTCTGGTTTTATTTTAGCAGGGGAGTTTACCTTATTAAAACAAAACAAGCCTGCTAGTGAGCTGATGGTAGTGTTGTTTGAAGGTGGATACAGAAGGTTCGGAGAGTTGGACTGCATCTTTTTTTTCTGACATGCTGTGTGATTTTGGCCAAGGCTTTTGCCCTTATACGTCATCATATCTTTGCTTGTAAAACGAAGACAAAAGTGCTGTGTTCAGCTGAAAGGACCTTTCTTGTTCAAAGTGTTTTGCAATACGCAGAGTAAAGGGCTATGGAAGGATAGATAAATGACAAGTGGTAAAGCAAAGTAAAAGACACAGGCCTTTGTAACCATATGCAAAAAATTATTTGGAGTCACCAGATGGCAGGATTCTAGACCAAATTTGGTTTTGTTCTGCAAATCAAAACATAGCATCTTTTTCAAATGTCTGTCAAGTGAGGCGTGGATTTTATTAAATGCCAGGAGTGTTAGAGTGTCACCACAAAAGATCCAGTTGCAGATAGTCTGGGAGATATGATGAAAAATCACTAACTTGCTGGGAGCCAAGTGACTGTGTGCTGGCTGTGGGGAGTGCAGATAGCTTCAGAAACAAGCAGCACTGGGCAGTGCAAGCTGTGTGTTCCCAGGATTGCCACCAAGGTGGGGTGTTTTTCTGGAAGAGGTGCTGCAGCCCAAGCAGGACCCAGTGCTTGGAAGTGCTCTAGCTGGAGATGAGGCCATCAGGGTAAATTGCCATGTTCTCTGCACCCTTTCCTATGTGCAAACCTGGGGTGTGCCAGCTGTAGACCTGAACAGTCATTTTGATAGGTGGCAATAAAACAATTGCTTTTTCCAATTAATGGTGCAGGCAGTATTATTTCATTTTTCATTGCCTGCATGAGTTAGCAGTGCTCAGGTCACTGTGACCCTTCTAAAGAGGCAGGAAGAAATGGATAGGCCTTCTGTGGGATGTCTTTGCTAGCAGCTTTCCTTCCCTTTAATAGAAGACATCAAAAGAGATCACAGAGAACTTACAGTAGAGAATAAATGTGCAGCACCAGGATAAATAAGGCACACAGTCTTTTGGATTTAGAGGACATCCCTTCATTTTTGGTCAGTGCAGTCCAGTCTCTCCTTTTCCAGTTTTCATGACAGATCTGACAAAGACAATCTTCTCTTTTAATGCTGAGCTGTGAGTACTGCCAGACGCTCTGTTCTGTAAGAGCACGCAGTTTTGATCAAACCAAACCAATTATCCCACCAGAGTGATAGTTTACCATGTGGAGAGTGTCCATCTTACAAGACCCTGCTGGAGTTTTGTTTTTTTTTTTTTAATGTACATATGTATTTTTAGCCCAACACCATTATTACTCTGCTCGAGAGCAAACGACATGCTGCAGTGCAGGTAAGCTGCCTTCGGCCAAATAAAGACTTAATTGTGGCACAAGCAATTCAACACATATAATGGAAGACAAGTGCATTCAGTCTGGAAGATCGATGATGTTGACAGCTTTTGAAATCTGTAAAATGTAACTGTTACTAGAGCAAGGTGGTGGCTGAGAAACAACGTGGCCCAAAGTAGATCTTGTCAGCAAGGCAAAAAAATATATATCTGTTGAATGACTTGAGAATTATTGAGGAGGAAATATATCTGGTTTGGGTCCCCTGATCAGGTGTGAGATGCCTGGGAGCTGGTCATAGAATACCTTTTGGAAATGTAAACCTGCTGGGCTGTAAAAATGAGAGTGAGATCTGGACAGAGCTCGGCAATATTACAGTGTTAATTCTGTGGGGTTCTAAGCAGCACATCTGAGGATTATTTATTTTCTCTTTAATTGCTGAAGAAGTGGTTAGGCTGGTGAGGTTTATCCCCAGGTACCACAGAGGCTTTGCAGGGAGGGGTTTCAGAGGCATTGGTCTCAGCAGACCCTGTGAGCAGGCTCCTGTAATTGCATACAGCAGGCTTGGCAAGGAGGACTTTCAGCCCAGGAAAGGAAGGAGAAAGACATATCAGTAAAAATAATCTAGGCTGCTTTGCAAGTCATTTAAAAGCTTGAAAAGAATTGCTTTCTTTTTTTTTAGACCCTGTTGGAAAGTGTTCATCAATGGAATTTTTTAAAGGTCGCGTATTTCCTGAAAGGAAATTACTCCTCATTCTGAGACTCTCAAATCCACTGTCACTCCATCACTCTCCTAATGTGTGGCACTCTTAAAGGCACTTGGCTTTAACTTTTCAGCTCTTCTGAGCAGCATTGCCCTCTTTCCTCGCAGTGCTTTTGTGTTTTTTTTCCAGCCCTCTCCAATTCTTACACAGTTGTCGGCCTCCTTCACAACGAGCCGCCTTTGACTCTTCTCCCGGGGCTCCTGTGTGTGCTCTGTCATGATTTTATACCTCACATCTGCTGATGAGTCCTTGGAGACATTTTTTTTTTTAAATGGCTTTTGTGCTCCTTGCAAGCTCTTTGCTCTGAGCTCCTCTCCACTGTGCCCCTCTGCCTTCCCTGCTGGAACCCAAGCACACTCCCTCTTGAGTCTTTCCTATTAAGGCTGCAAAAGATGATGTGTTAAAGTGATATGCTAAATTTGAACATACAAGGACTTGCATAGGGCTGACATCTTTTTAAAAGCCCATCTCACATTATTGTTTTTCTTTGTTACGTGATCTTTCTCTTTGTTGTGAATTTTCCTAATTAGTTTACTTGGTGCTGTAAACACACAGAAGAAAGGATTCACTCATCTCTGAATTGATTTCCACACATGCAATAGAAAACATGGTGGAAATTACACTGGAAATTGAACATTATATGGTGTGATAAATAGTAATTTGGAGGTATATTAACCTGCTTCCTTTAGGTAAAGAAATGTCTTATATAATAACTGTCCTCATTCAGGAGCTGACATTTCCCCTGATGAGGCATTTATCTTATGGCTTGATTATCTTTCTGTGAAAACATTTCAACTCTGACCTTTCCAGATGCTATAGTGGGCTATGCTTTCACACTGACTGGCAGCTTGTGGTGGCATGAGGGCAGCTGGGAATATGAGGTGTTCTGCCTGCCCTAAATCATTGAGGTGGTGACAACTTGTTGAAAAGCTCGTTGATGAAACCTAATTCCCTTCCTTTCACTGGCAGATAACTTATCTAGCAAAGTAAAACGGGTTGATGTAAAAGAAAATCGTGTGGAAGTGTGGAGCAGGATGTGTGCTGGAGAGAGGGATGCAGCGCTCCCCAGTACTCCCGGGGGAGTGGCAGCTCAGGGGGTGACAACCTGCCTTGTGCCCGAGCTCCAGTGTTACCAGAGTAACATAAAAAACATTGCTGAGACAAAGCCAGTTGCACTATTGGCGTCTGCTACTTCGGGAATCAGACCTCCTCTGGACTTCCCCTGGCTTCCCCCGATCTTTGATGAGCACAGAGACTGGTTTATTTCTCTAGGAAATGTGGAAGGTCATGGGAGTAAGTAAGCCGCAACATTTTTATGTTGTGATTGTTTATATGCAGCCGGAAAAGGGGTGAAGCAGGACTAGGGATGACTCACTGTGCCCCAGCCTCTCCCAAGGGCAGGCTATGCACACAGAGCCTTTTCCCTCACCCTGGTCACTCAGGGGTGGGCTCTGTCCACAGCACAGCTCCCGCTGAGGTCACTTTGGGTTCTGATAAAGTCAGAATACCAGCATCTTGCCCTAATTTCTTTTGCTGTTCCTGCCTGACTGGGCATAACATAAAGGCTGTCTTTAAAGTCTCTGCTTACAAGGAAACATGTGAAATGTACCCATGCTCTTGGGAGTATTTTAGATCCAGCCAGCGAACCCTTCTATAAAAACTGCAAAAAATGAAAACATCCACAGAAGATGCATTTCTGGTTTGGTGCCATCTGACAGTGTCAAAAGGCACTGGGTGTGCCTTGCATCACCAGCACGGCTGCAGGAGGCCTAGGGGCACAGGCTGTCTGTGCAGATGGACTCTGAGAGACCCTTTGTGCACCCCACTAGCAGCACCATGAAGTCACTGTGCCCCATGTTTGCATCTCACCCTCCCATAGAGATAACTTTCACTTTGTTAGGCTTCGTAGCTGCCTTATGTTTCCTTTCTTTGTACACTACAACCTGGTTTATCATACTGTCCTGCCCCTGAAGAGACCAGGACTTGGTGCACTGCTCTCTTCCCACCTCCTGCTGGAGGGGGAGCCTGACTTCTGCAGGAGGGAAATCAGGATCAGGAGAGACACATGTCCTTGCAAAGCTTTCTCTGTAAGGAGGGAGGCAGGCTGATGGTGAACTGTTGTGTCTCATTAAAAAGAGCCCAGGCAAAGCCACAGGAATGACTGAGACAACTGGATTCCCTTGGATTATTGTGCCCTTGAGCTTTTGCAGTGAGATGATTTTCCTGCTGTGCTCCTGTGGCAGTGAGGGCATAGCTCCTGCAGTGTGCCTGCCTGCACCTCTATCCCTCTGGAACAGCATTCAGAGAGTGTGTGCTCAGTAATGCTTGGATTTGGAGGAGGTTTAGGAATATATGTGTACACTTTTTTACATTAGCAAGAACTAATTCTGGAAGATGAGCCTTGAGCCAGAAGGGTTGCATTGCTTGCTCCTTCTAGTTCTGTTCCACCACCCCCAGCTGCCTCAAGCAGAGAATTTGGTGTTGCAAAGACAAACCCACCACTCAGGGAGCAGCATTTCATTGTGCCAAAGCACAGTGATGTGGGAAACACCTTGTACCTGGGAGCTAAAAACATTCCTATGGGTGTCCCAGGGTGGGGCTACTGAACACCTCAGAGATGAGAGCTGGACGTTGAATATGGCTCCAGATTTTGTGAAAGGCTGTTGCAGTGGCAGAAGGTCAGATGGGATGTGCTTGCAGGAGCCTGTGCTGTTGAAGACACCCAGAGTAGTTTTTTGTACCCATTTCCATGTGTATGAGGGAGCTCATTGCCCAAACCAGAGCACTGGGTCCTTCTCAGTAGAAGCAAACCAGCAGCACTGCTGGGGCCCTGGCGGCTCATTACAGCACATGTATGGCAGAGCTGAAGACATCCATCATGCTGAGGTTGGATCCCACATCCCTGCAAGGTCCTGTTGAGTCACCCAGAGGTGTTTAGGTTTAGACCTGTGATTTTCACCCAACAAACAGCAGCCTCTAAGGAGGAAAGGTCTTTCCTCCTCCTGCCTGCTTCTTGGTCACTTTCAAGTTATAGTGTGAGGACAAGTGAGTTTTGATCCTATGAAAGAGTTTCCTAAACTACACAAAACCAAGTCTAGTTACAGAAGATACCTTGGAGGTCTCACAGTGGTTACTGTGGTGTGGTCATTTTGGGTGGAGGATGCTACCCTTGGCACACCAGTGCTGGGGGTAGCTCAGTCCCCTGTTGCTCGATCAAGGCATGGAAAACCACAGCAGGGAAATGCCAACATGGTGATGGCCAAAGGCATGTCAAAGCTGAATATTGAGGGAACAACCTAATTACAGCTGTCAGGACAGAGCTGTAAGCAGAGGATTGTTGTTTTAAAAGGGTCTGTGTCGGTGGGGCTGAGGGGAAGTGTGTGTGCAGGGCAACATGAGCTTGGGACTCGTTTGCATGGCCAGGGCAGCGGTTCGGGTGCAGAGAGGATTCCCCATGAGGGACAGTGTTTGCAAACACAACCAGAATTAATATACTGGGTAAATAAACTCCAGACGTGCTCTGCTCTGGACTAAATGATCTGCAGGAGATGAGAATCCTAGAGTTGAAAATGGAAGCAAAGTTCTGAGTTTGGTTTTACTTATAGTAGTAAGAATCACAAATATATCTCTGGAATTTGATGGAGTGATGCTTATATGACAGTTGTGTAAATGAGTGGATTTGGACCTGCAGTCTGTCAGAGGAGGGTGTGATATTACCAAGAGCTGTCCTATATGAGCTTTTTCCACATGCTGGAAAAGTCTGTTAACAAAATGTAGCATTTTTTGAGAAAAATAAATCAATTGGGAAAATTTTCTTTCTCTTACTTTTTTTAAATGTTTATAGCAAAATGTCTCCTTACTCCCTACATTCACAGCACTCAGTAGTAAGTGTGACGGTGACTGGTGATGAGACCTGAGTCCAAACTCCTTGACAGGCACAAGAGGCTCCTTGATGCTTGGTCTGCTAGGCAGGTTCCCATCTGCCCTTTTTGCCCCAGACCATCCCAGAGCTGCTCCAGGACTTTCTGAGCTAAGCTGTGCTCCCAGGCTGCTTGGAAAGACAGGTGCCAGCAGCTCCTCGTGTTTTTTGTTTCAAATTCATCCAAAGATCCCTCAGCACCCACATCCAGGTATTGCTGGGAAGATGAACCTTGCAGTGTCCAGCTGCGTGAAGAAGCATCAGGCTGTGAGTTCCCTGCCCCAAATCAGCACTTGGGGGTTTACCACCCTCCAGGTTTTGTGAAGCTGCAATGGCCCTGTCCCCACCACTCTGACCCATGGCACACATCGAGCCCTGCCAGCAGGACTGACTGGGTTTTGTCAGTGTTTTGCCTTCTCTCCTGAGGCACTGCTGAGGTGAGCTGGAATTGTAATCACTTTCTGCCCCTTCCTTCCAATTGGTGGTCTCTCTTTTGTGCATCCTAATATCGGTCCCCTGTGACATTTGCATGTCTAGATGACATTAACATTTCTAAACTGGCAAGGAGCAGTGCCATGGCTCAGCAACACAACCACCCGAATGTGCTTGTTTTAGCTAAAATGAGGGTACACGTGTTTGTGCTGGGGGGTGCTGCGGGGAATGCCTAAGATGAGTAATTACTTGGGGATTTTAACCCAATTGAGACCAGTTAATGGACTTATGAGGTGGATCATTTGTAAATATTATCAAAAGTTGGAGTTCCTGAGGTCTGAGTCGATCTGGGCTCCTGTAGCTATGAGGTATCTAGGGAGAAACAGGATTTTGTATAATCATCTCTTTCCTGTACCTGATGACTGAGCACATTTTCTTAGGGCTGTCCTCATCTTTTGGAGCAGACATGAAGCTGAGGTCCTGACCATGTGTGGTCAGAGAAGTCCCATGGTGTTTGGAGCAGCGTTGCTCTGGCCAGGTTCCAAATTGGGTAATTACATTACATTTCCCTAAATTCCCCCTGTAGTTTCCACTGGATATACTTCTCTTTTTCACATCCTGCCGAACTCATACTTTAGCTCTGTAACTAATTGATTTAAGTGCTTTGAAAGTATAAAATGCTGTGTCAGTGCTGTGAGTGCTATTATTACTTGTGCCCTAGTGTGATGTTGAACAACTGTTATGGGCCAGCCCCAGAGGTGGCTCTTTTATAGAAGAAGAGAGATCCTCTGGAAGAGCTTTTTTGTCGTTGCAAAGACACTATATATAAACCTGCAACAAAATACTATCCCTGGAAAAGGAACAGGCACATAGACAGCATTTATTGAACTTTAAAAACTTCAATAATAGTATAATCTTCTTCTTTTAATCTCCTTGAATGAAACAGTTTAACTAATATATTCTTGTGATGTTGATTTACTCTCAGTTACCCGCACAGAGATTAGCATCTCCTTACACTAAGAACTGTATAAGCTGTAGTGAGGGCTGGAGTTTATAATCAAAATAAATCTGATGGGCAAAGAGAAGAAAACAGAACTAGTCATCCCAAACTAGGAGCTATGGCTGCACAGACCAACATTTTTTTACTTCCCTTTGTAATCTAGGCTTCAGTGTGCAGAACCCTCACAGGCAGCATTTCAAGGTTGGGGCTTCTCAAAGAACAAGAGTAGGACATTAGTGGGGTTAAAGCTCAACAGAAAGCTGTTCCTGGAGAAGCAGTGGGCAGGGGCTGATGCATGGGATACTTTTAGTCCTTTGGCTGTGCCTTTGGGAAGACCAGCAGTTCTCCTCTGAGTTGCACATGTCTGACCAAGCACCAGCCTCAGCGAGGGCAGCAGTGGCTGTCCCAGAGCCACATGTCACTTCCTTGGCACTAGCCTGGGAGCTTGGCCTCAATTTTCAGAGGTGCTGAACTCTTAGAAGTCAGAGTTTAAACTGCAGGGTCTGTTGAGATGACCAAATACAGCTTTGCTGGTCTCTCCTCAGGAAACCATGCTTGGAGCTGTTTCTCCAGGGGGAACAAATGTCTTTGCTCTGTAAGGGGTTCACAGCCTGCACTGCTGGGGTGAGAAGGTCACAGCAGAGGGGCATTTGGTTTCCTCAGTCGTTTTTCTGAACAGATGTGGAGAGAAGGACAGCAGAGGGGTTATGGGGTGTGGGGGAGGGAGCAGAGCAAGGCTGGTCCTGCCCAGGATGGAGGCCATGGTTTTGTTGGCACCAGGCTGCCCACACCCCAACTGCAGGACCCCGATTATTTATATTTTTTAGACTCTGGCCACAGGAGGTGGGCTGCAGTTCTGTTTTCCCTCAGAGCAAAAGCCCAGATCGGAAGGCACTCATGTTTCTTCACCCATTTTCCTCCTTTCCTCGTTCTATTTCACCTGTGCCTGATGCTGCCTCGCTATTGCGAGGCTCAGGTTGAGGTTTTTAGGCCTTGTGGGAGTGAAACACAGGGGCCACACTAGCAGATAACAGAACCCATGCCCTTGAAGTCTCTACATTACCCTGGAGCAGCAGTGACCATTGTCCTCAGGCTGTGGGACAAGAGGGTGTGAAGCCACGTGTACCAGCCATGGCACTGCTGCTTTCCACTTCTCCTGCCCAAATATTCACTCTTTCCACCTCTGTGTCATGAGGAATTGACACGGGGAGTTGTTTAGCCCCAGGAAAGCATTTCTCCAGTGAGTCTAAACACAGGAACTTAAATTTGAGTTTAGTTCTCAGTATATAGCCCAGACCACCTTGTGTCAGTGTGTGTAGGACTCTCTGCAGTCTCCTTACCTGCTCGTGCATTTATTTATCTTGCTCATTCAGTGACTGAGTGAATTGCTCCATAGCCTCTGTAATTATTATATTTCATGTTTTAATACAAAGGAACATACTTACTTCAAGGGGAGCTATTATTTTGAAGGGATGAAACTCAAGCCTGAGGAAATTGCAGGGATGCAGTCTGCCATCTGTTTAGCTGCTTTGGTTATGGTAGGCTTTATGAAAGCCATTTTGCTCAGGAGGATGAACTGGATGTGAGTGGTTGACAATGACATTTAGAAGAGACAATCTGGCAAATGAGAAAGCATGAGAGTCTCCTGTGGACTGTTAAATACCAAATAAAATATGAATAGTGCTGTGTTATTACTAAAATGAGCTATTTTTAATGATCCCACTTATAACCCGCCAGACCTCTGATGTGACAGTTAGCAACAGCACTCAAAAAAACATGAATAATAAAGAAAGCAGTTTAAAGGTTGGACTATATATTAATATATATTCTGGCATGGGTCTCAGGTGTCTCTAATGAAGAAAGATAATTGCACAAAGAGCTAACAAGAAAATCATGGATTTCTCCCTCCCACCTGAAAGTTATTGATTTAATTTAGTGTAATGATGCAGAGAAAAACCAAACAAGTTTGATTAACATTTTCTGTGCTGTTTTTAAACAGCAGCAGAGAGCTGTGCTCACACTAGATGAGGAAAAAGAAATAATTTTCAGATTAATAGCCACTAAACAAAATGCTCAACAAGATTTAGTAGAGTTAGACTTTTTTGGTTTAGCAGTCCAGGGTAATTGGCACTCAAGAATTTTAAAAGTATGGATGAGATTAGTGTCTCTGGTTAACAGATGTTAATTTTTAATAAACCTTGAATTAACAATAAGGAGTAATAGACCACAACAAATATGGGAATACAGTGTTCTAGTTGAGAGAGAGAGCTGAAAGTCGTGGAGTTCTTTTTGGCCCCAGTCCAGATTCTAGCTGAGTAGGTTTTCTCTGAACAGGTTGCTGCAACAATTTTCAGCCTGGGAAGTCTCTCATCTTCTTGCCAGGCTTAGCCCAAGGGAGAAGATTAGATATGCTCAGTGATTTGGGCATTTTCAAGGTAGCTGCCACCCTTTCTGCCATTTGGTAAAGCCCAGGGTGACATCAGCGTGCCAGGGCTGACTGGCTTCTCTCCTGCACAGTGTGGAACAGAAACCTAGGCAACATCTCCAGCTTGGAGTGAGAGAGCCACAGGATATACCTAGCATGGGACTGTGCTTTAAATATTGGCATCTGCATCAGGGCTGCAAGCTGCCTCCAGTAGGATCAGCATTCCGGTTTGCCCACCTAGATTGTGAGCAACTGACATTAAAAAAAATAAAAATAAAAGGAAATTAGATCAAATTTTATCTTTTATGTTTGAGTCTTGGTGCAGAAAATACAGGAATTGTGCTGGAAGCAAGGAGTGGGATTCAGTGCATTGCAGGAATTGTAAAATATGTTGTGAGGCTCAGAACAGATGTCAGTGCCTTTACTGACACAGTTGCTTCTTTCCCTGCGGTGACGTGGCTCCCCCTCCACTGTGGCATCGTCAGAGTGCTGTGCTGTGCTGGCAAAGCCTGCTGTCCCCCAGGGCAGGGAGAGCTCCAGGTTAGCAGATGCCAAGCCCTGAATCAGGAAAGCAAAAGGTAACTGGGCCAGGAAGCAGCTTGGGGATGTGTCAGTGCTCGGGAGCATCCTTAAGGAAGAGGAAAATCACCACCAAGGATAGATAAAGAGCCATGGTGATGGGCAGCAGGAGGATCAGCACTCTCCAGGAGTGCTCTCTTGGTGGCTTTGAAGAAATTATTCCTTTCCTTGGGAAAAAAATGCCCTTTTGGTCTCTTTGCTGTTCTCAGTCCTTCTGTGTTTGAGAGGGAAGATGCCTCCATATGTTCCTGGCAGGGAAGCCGGGAGCGCTGTGGGAAAGGCGTGACTCAGGAGAGGAGAGGAGCTGCTGCTGGGTGCTGGGCTGCCCCAGCCCCTCTTTGGGTGGGACAGAGAGTGCAGGGAGACAGAGCTCCACGGGTGAAGTGTGTCCTTTGCACCTCCTTGGCTCTCCCTGTGTCCCTCTCCTTGTGCACTCTTTCAGTCCCTGCTGCTCAGGTGAGAGAGCCGCCTTGGAGTTGAAATGACAGAAATGGGCCAAACCTCAGCCCAGGTTAGCTCAGAGAGGAGCTGTGGTTATTACAGTTCCTTATGGAAGTGCAGCTTCTTCCACCAGCTGTAGCTGGTGAACTGGTGATTTATGACTAACATATTTTTGCAGGGCTTTGACCAAGGCCTCATCTCCATCGAGAAAAATTAAGGGAGTTGATTTCCAAACCAGACATTCATGAGTACAATCCTTATTTATGTGAGAACTTCCACAAGCCTAAGCTTTTTACTGCCATTGCACTTGTAGTCTTTCATGGCTGTAGATGCATAACAGGCAGACCTTCAGAAGAACAGCATCATCACTCAAGTTCAGTAAACCTTTCCCAAGCAGATGTTGAAGGATTTACCAGGACCTCATAATGTGTATACCTGGAAACCTCTGAACTTGATTTAAAAGGGTTCACAGAGTTGTAATTAACTCAGAACTGCCAAGCACAAATACAGTTCAAGGAAATAATATTCCAGCTTTGCAGCACTTAAGCGGAAGAATGAATTAATCCTTGGCAATTACTGAGTTAAAAGACTTAACTCATGACTTGAAATACTCCCACACAATCTTGTTTCCAAAGCTTTCATTAACTGAGCTAATAATTGCTACTACAATTAGAGATGTGAGGCATTAAAAAGTCCAAGATAATAAAACATATGTAGTTATTAAAAAAATTTGCCATTCAGTTTTGCAGTGTGTAAGAAATTCACCTTGTCTCTTGTTTGGAAACGTTCCATATCCACACAATACTCTTTTTTTTTTAACAGTAAAATGGTCTCATTTGCTGTCACAAAACATCCCAGGAGAGCCCCAAACCAGTTCTTTGCTCTGTCTCCTTGTGTATACCTGGGGCAGCCTGTGGTTGACATCAGAGGTCTAAATTTGTGGAAAGGTTATTTTTTCTGGAGGATGTGAGTGAAAATGGAATGTTCTGATGGGGTCTTATATCATGGTAGATGTGATTTTTCATTCATTTCCTCGTTTTTGTCCTGTTTAATACAAAGGCAATTCAGTGCTGGTAATTGAGGGAATGACATCAAATGCTGAACTAGGCCAACACTGGGATCTCAAACAATCGTGTCTTTATGGCAAAGCATCTCCCCCCAGAGAGGCGGGTTCTCAGCAGACAGGAAAGCTTGGAAAAAGGAAGACGTGGGTGGGAAGGGAGTCACGAAGATGCAAAGGGTGCTTGGGAGTTTTCCTGGTGGAGAACAAGGGAAGGGGGCAAGAAATTGACTGCTTTTTAAAATATTCGATATGGTGTTCTCATGCACAGAGCAGCCAGCTTCAATCAGGCCGAGGGTTAACAAATGCAAATGGACTGTTTAGTCAGATCTTAAACAGATACCCTTTTTTTTTTTTTTCTGGCTTGTTACCATAATTATCTCTTGCCAAGAAAACATGGAAAAACTCTGCTTTGCATCAATGCAAAGTGATTTTTTTTGATTTTTTTTTTAGTTTTCATTCCCTAGCTTTTGGGTTAGACACTCAACAGGAAAAGCAGTCACTTGCAGGCCTGTGGTGTGTCTTGGATGTTCTCTGGCTGCCCGAGGACACGCACACTCACCCAGCAGGGCTTGCACAGCTGCTCCCAGGGCGAGCGAAGGACCCCGGTGCAAGGCCAGGGGGAGCTGGGATGCAGCCTTTGGGAGCAAAGAGGGCTTGCTGTGTGATCATGTAACACCATCCATGTTTGTGGAGTGCTCCTGGGTCGATAACTGAAGGTGTTTGCCGTAGTTTTGCACAGACTCTTTTAGGAAGAGAATGAGAAAGCACTGGTCTTGATTTTGTTTAGCAAAAAGCAGGATGGCAGAGGACCAAGAGTAAGATACCTGGAGAACACAGTGAGTGAAATGAGCTATTTGGAAGTTGCTCTGCAGCTGTTTTTTTTTAACTCTTTTGAATGGTGTGTGTACGTGCATGAGCATCCGTTTGTGCAAAACTCAGCAGCCCTGGGCAAGGGGAAATGGGAAATTCACTGGGCTGTGGCAAAAGGCAAGAAGTTATGAGGGGGAGACAAATGTATCTTGAGGTCCCCTCTCCCTCCCCGCCCATGAGCTGATGGACACTCTGGGATACAGCTTGGCTTTGCAATAGGGATAGACTTTACATAAAATCTTATCTTTATGGCTTGTCTTACTTTTTTAGCTTGTTGGTGATGGCTGGAGTCAGAAATTCTCATTGAGTGGGTCTCCCAGCTGCAAAAAGCCCCAGTTAGTGGCTATTCCTTAGTAAAAAGCTTCAAGGTTTTGGGGAGCAACAAGAGAGAACAGGCTTAAACCAAAATCAGAACATGTCTAGGCACTGAAATCCTTTGCCTTTGTTTTTCTTGGACACTGCAGCCTGTCTTTGTGGTAACAGTCATTAGGCAAGGCATTTGCAATAATTTATTTGATGCATTTTGTCTAATTTTACTTTTCCTAATTGTACCAAAAGAGTGTTTGATGTCTCTGCATTTTGTTTTTTTTATATTCAAATCAGATCCGAAGCATTATGCCAGCATATTCCTGCCTGTTGGGGCTATGGATAAACCATTCACTCTGACTATTTTCCATTCAATAGTCATTCTTCCAACCCCATGATTGAGAAATCATGTGATCTAATACTAATTTTGGTCTTTGGCTGACTCTCTGAAAAGCCTACAGAGAAGAAAAGAGATTTCCAGCTTTTCCTAGCAGCCTAACTCAGTAGGAATCCTTCCATGAACTTGCTTTTTCAACCTCAACAGTTCTGTGATCTGTGGTATCTCTAGAAAACTTTTCAACTAATGTTTTTATGAACACAGACCTCTTATAAATATTTGAGGAAAACCAATAAAAAGGGTCACAAACTGAAGCAGTTTCATGGGCTTTGCTCACATCACTGAACACTGGTGTACGTTTTCCAAGCTGTGATGTTGATGGCTTTTCATCTGATTCATCTGATTTCCATATAATAAGAAAAAGGAATTGTTTTTCTCTAACTGTAGGCAATTGGATGAGCCATAAGTCAGAATTAAAATGTGATTATCTGTTATGAAGATCTCAGATTCCTTTCAAACCTTCATTATTTACAATCCTTTTCTTGGTGACATTTCAATTCTCTGGAAATTATGTTCTAAATTGTACCTAACATGCTCACCACCCACATGTAACACATGCAATAAGCTTACAAGACAGAAAAGGTGAATGTTCCCATTTTAAATTTGATTTTTAATGAGATTTTGGAGTGTAGGGTGAGTATTTTGCTAAAATATATGGCAGAGATTGCACAGCAAGAGTCTAACAGGCTTTCAATGGCAGTAATCTGCAATGTTATTTTTCTGCCATCTGGGTAAAATCCACCCTCTTCTCTCCAAAGCAGTGTAAAGGTTCTTTGCGTAGGAGAAGTGCACAGGGTCAGCAAAGCAGGAATCTCATCTCATCTCAAACCAGCTCTGAGGCTGCTGCTGTGGTTGGTGCAGGGGGAAGGAGTGGCTGCTGAATAGGAGAGCTCCAGATTTCCTCCTGGTCCCCAATATTGTGTGGAAGTTGCTGGGCTTTTCCCACTTGGGTATAAATTGCTTAGTAAAATGAGTATAACCTACGGGAGCAGTAACAATGTGGAAAGGGGCACATTATGAATGGATTTTGCTTTCTTAGCCCTTGCAGCAGGGATGAGCTGGATCCATATAGAGCCTCATCCCTCCTGGTCCCTCCCTCCCTCTGGAGCACCAGTGGTTCCCATAGCTTTATCACCAGCTCAGCAGGGCTCAGCTCCTTACGCACTTCGACACACTTTCTTCAAAAATGAAACCACACCCTCTTTTTCAGAAGAAAACATACTTTGAAGGGAAAGCAATAATTAAAAATTTATACTGGATCAAAGTCCGATCTCTGTTGCTTTGGCTTGATCCTGAGGTAGCTTTGTGGGACTGAAGCCAAAGGCTCCACCTTTCCTTAGTTGTAAAAGAGCACAGAATCTGACTACCATCTATTGGGAAATGCATAGTTGGTGGTGATTTTTGTCTTTCTGAATTCTTTTTTTGGAGAATAATTGTCTTCTACTACTTTCAGAGCAGGTCTGAAAATCAGAGGTCTATAGATGACAAATGCATAATCATAAAAGATTTATATAAAGATATTCCTTTCTCATTTCATTCCAGCAGTATAGCCTAAATCCTGTTTCTATAGGCTTACAAATCTGGCTTCTGAAACTAGTATATAATGCACTGTTCACTGCTAAGTCCTTATGGGATCTGGCAAAATTGAAATTACACTATTCCCATAAAGCAATTGCAGGCTTTCCAGTGGGCTGAGAGACTTCCTGGAAAGACCATACGGATTTCACTTGTCTTCATGTTAGGCAAGTATTCCCATTTCATACACCAGTGTCCAGATTCTCAGCAAGCCTCTGCTGTTTACAGCCACAAAATTTGTCAGCTCGTATGTCTGAATGCTGTGATACCATAACAGTGGATGCGCTAGAAATTCCCCAAGCAGCTCTGTAGTTACATCTCCCCTGTCCAACAGACAGCTGCAGAATGTGCTCGTTGCACAGTTGTATTCAAAGAACTACTGCACCCCAAATATCACAGATGGTGCTGCAAAAGCTTTGGACTTGGTATTTGCCGATAAAAACAGTTTGGGAGCTGTGGCTGGTATAGGGAGGGACAGCACCGGCTGGAAATTCTAGGGTCAGTGTTGTGTCAGGAAAGCACGTAGGGACTAAGCTAGGGATGAACTTGCCTGGGACCTGATTTGTGTTACTGTGACTCTCATAGCTGCTAGTGAAGATAAGAGTCCACCGAATGCAGCAGTGTGCCAAGGCATCCCAGCCTTGCAGGAGGGCTGGGGGGAGCAGTAGGGGGTTGTTGGGTGCTGGGATGCACAGAGGCAGGTCTGAGCCCATATTCCTGTGTTTTAAATTTTGGCTCTGAGGCAATCCTTCCTCGCTTCTAAATTTTAGAGCATCCTCATTTAGATTTTCTCCAAGCCTGTCTCTGATCCACTGCCTATAAATAGCCTTTGCTTTTAGCAGCTTAAATGAAAAAAAAAAAAAAAAAGGAAGGGGTATGTGCTTTGCCGTAGAGCTCGCAGAGCTCGCCTCTTCAAAACACTCTTGTTAGTGGGAAGGGGAGGAAGTAATGGGCGTTTGACTAAGTTAATGCACTTGGTGAACTGTTGGAGAGATGCCAGCTCCCATTTTTAAATAAATGCCAACATTAATTTTTAAAGTTTAAATGCGTATTTTGCATGTTTGCTCTTGGCTCTCCCGGGTTCTCCGGCGTTTTCCGAGGTGCAGGAGCCGGTACGGCCGGGCCTCCCTGGGGAGCTCCCGTGGAGGCAGCTGGGAATGGCTGCTTGGAGCTCCTCCGTTCCCATGGCATTTTCTACGTGGGTGTAATTCCTTCCTTGCAGAGAAAGCCTTACCTGCTGCTTAACTCATCTAAAAAAAAAAAAATATATATATTTTGCATTTTCCCAGTGCTGCTTATTCCCTTCAGGCGATGAGAAACTGAACAAGCGGAGTCCATGTTACAGATATCAGCACAATGGCATCTTCTATAAATAAGGTCACTGTAGCTATGCCAGAGCTTTGCTGAGCGCAGATTTAATTTAATCAAGGTATCTCTTAGTGTCAAGGCCATCTGTTTAAAATTAGCACTATGATCTCTCCAGGCCCTCTTTAAAATTGTGACCGTCCAGAATCCACATCTCTTGAAGGCTTTTGCCAGGCAAACAGCATCCAGATTGCTAAGGGGAAGGATGTTTTCCTAAGGCTGAAACACTCTTTGGAAAGCTTGTAGGCAGGCAGTAGAAACAAATCAGTAACGAGGGAGTTGTGCCATTCACGGGGGACTGCAGGGAGGAATTTGGCAAGAAGGAGGGCTACGGAGGGTAGGCAGAAGCAGCAAGGTGTAAGCAAGCTGTTCCTTGGCACCAAAGCAGGAGGAAAGGTATTTCCAGATGGCAGTCAGAGAGACCAGCTGCAGAGAGGAGAGGGAGCAGCCCTGAGTGTGGAGGATTCCCCTGGCCCTGGCTGAACCTCCAGCACAGCTGTGGCCACGGGAGAGGGGAAGGCAGCTGCCCCCACATGAGCTGCTGCCTTGGCTCTGCAAGCCGCAGGATTTGCAAGGGTTTCCCCCTGGGTAAGATCTCACTGAGCACGAGCGTTTAGCAGGCTGATGCTCATGTCCCCTCTCCCCTGCTCTTGCTGCGTGGTGCAAGCCAAGGTTCCCAGAAGTGATGTCCAGCTGCCAGGTCTCATAACCTCAGTCCCTTCAGTCACCTCACTGAGGAGAACAAAAATCACACAGGGTTGGTTTTATTGCCAGGCACTGTAACATACGAGCCTATCCAGGACCTGATTTCAGTATGGATTTGCTAAATATTTTTTGGATTAAGTGGGTCTATAACACCACCTGGGAATGTAT
Source organism: Tichodroma muraria (assembly GCA_013390105.1). Taxonomy (NCBI): domain Eukaryota; kingdom Metazoa; phylum Chordata; class Aves; order Passeriformes; family Sittidae; genus Tichodroma; species Tichodroma muraria. The sequence continues at coordinate 185,909 of WAAG01064969.1, read as the reverse complement.
CAGTCAGTATATGAGCTTTCTCTTCTGTGAAAAGCAAACACTACAGGCTTCTTCCCAAAACCAACAGCCATATCAAGCCCCTTGGTCACCACAGTCACCTCCTTTGCCCCAAGGAGAAAAGCACACTGTGCTTGCAGCCTGGTCTGCCTGGAGATGTTTCCCAGCCCCCACTGCACTCCCTCTGTGCCTGTCCTTTTCAAAATATCAGCAGAATTTAAAGTCAGAGCTTGCAGTAAAAAAGAGCTGTGTCTTAGCAAAAAGAGCACCTTTAATCACAGTTTACAATGGCAGCTTGCACAGTAAATAATAGTTGTCTTAAAATCATCTTGCTCCTTTTCAGTGCTCTCTCCTGTGACAGGAATGCCTCTCAAAAGGGAGGGCAATGACAGTGCTCCAGACAGGAGATCCTCATCCACAGGTGCTGCATGGGACAAGCAGCAGAAGCCCACCTGCACCCCACAGTAATGTGAGCACAAGTTGTGTACATCTGGGGTCAAAGATTTAGTGGACCAATGCCACTAAACCATTTTTTTAATGGGTTTAGGCATTTTTTAACTCAGCTATTCCCTTCTTGACAGCGAAACCATGTCCCCAGGCACACGGGTCAGAAAGGCAGGAGTTTCTGTCCAGCTTTGCATGTGGCTCAAAGTGGAAGCCTTTTGTCCCTAAAGTTTTCCTGAAGAAATTGCCTTCAGACTGGCCATAACTGCACAAAACACTGAATTTGGGATGAAACAGCATGTCTGTTTCATTTTGGTGTAAACACACAACCAGGCTGGGACAATGATCCAGTGTTTCACAAACCCCTGGCCCACCTCAGCCCCATGCAGGCTTGGGAGCTGAGCAGAACCACTTCAGCTTTCCCATCCCCACTTCCCTGCCTTGGCTGAGCTGAGACATCTCCCTGAGCACTTGTCTGGGGTCAGCTCTGCCTGTGATGCCTGCTGCAGTTTCTGGGAGGAGGGGCAGTGTTAAATTCAGGATGAATTACCATATTTATGTGGCTGATGGCACAGGGGACCTGCCCAGAGGAAGACAGGGCCCTGATGAACCCCTCTGACTCTCTGAGTCACCTCATTGAACTGCAAAGGCTGAATAAATTCCTTAGCCACAATGGAGTTTACCCCAATGACTCAAGGCTGCTGATGTTTTCCATTTGTCTTTTTGAACTTGCATTTTAATATTAGCCAAAGTCTTTCTTAATTCCTTTCTTAAGCTAAAGTGAAGATTATCATGACTGTCAAGTATGCACTAGTACTCCCTAAAAGTGAGTATTTTATATAGCACCTTCAGATTAATATATATGCAAATAAGGTGTTAGAGATTAATTAGTATGCAAATTAAGCCATGTGTTATTTGTGTATACGTATATCTTTCCAAGCCTACTGCCTGGCTGGGCTAGCAGGTAGCTGGTGTTCTTGTTTGTGAGCTCCTCTCCATTACTCCATGGTAGCAGGGAAGGTGTGCATGTTATTTCACCTGTCTGTGCCCAAAGATACAACACTGAAAGTTCTCATATTTTTCAAACTAAATTTTCTTGCCTGTAAATGTTTATAACTGAGCTGCTGATCTCCAGCTAAGTTCATGTAGTTAGATTTCAAAATATCATCTTTCTCAAGTGAAATCATTGTCAGGACACCATTTACCAAGTTCAAGTCATCAAAATCTCTGCAAGATGACAGATGTACCCAGGTCATTATAACAACAGCAGCAAAAGCTGCAGGCAGGTCGTTAGTAAGTGCAGGGAGGAACACCTAAAGCTATCAAACCTAAAATGACTTGGGAGCAGCTGTTCCCAAAACAGCATGTCGATGAAAAACAGTGGGAATGACATGAGCAGCTGGAGATCTTGCATGAGAACCACTTCCTTCCTGGTTTCCCTTGGATGAGCAAGGACCAGATGTAGCTGGTGGCTCCTGGGAAAGCCCACCTGGGCCATAGGACGTGCAAAGAGCAGAGCTGAGACCTCTGAGGATGACTGCTCCGAGAGGTGCATTTGTCTTTTCTAAACTCCAGGTCATGTTCTCCACATGGGTTTGCATCCTACTTATCCCAGAGATATATGGAGCTTGGATGGAGATGTTAAAAGCTAGGAGCTCAAGAAGGGCATTCACAAGGCCTTCTTGTGGTCTGCAGAGCTGTCGTGGTATTCCCTGCGTCATTTTCTTCCTCTTTTCCAAAACAGCGTGGCTGATCTCCGAGAGCATCTGGAGTAGCAGTCAACCTTTCCAAAGCCTTTCCCCACTGCTTTGCATCACTCAGCACACAAGCAAATGTGGGGCCAGTCTGGCGGGAGGCTTCAGTACAGCCAAGTGTAATGATGAGCCGTGGGGTGGACCAGCCTTCTGTTTAATTTAAGAACCTTTTCCCTGTGTTTCGAGCCCAACAGCGAAATCCCTGCATCCAGCTGCATTTCACTGACTCATTACTTCATAGATCATCTCAATAATCTGATTCCAGAGCTCCCACACTCTATTCCCACTTCTCCAACCACCAGCCAAGTGAGCTGGGTTAAATTTCTTACAGCATGGAGGGGACTAGAATAGGCTATGTAAGACCTAATTAGCAGTCTTTTCCTTTTACAACATATTGAAGTTTTCTAGGCATCAAGCCATATTTTTTCATAGCCTTCTCTTTCCCTCCCTCGCTCTTTTTCATTTTTTTCTTTTTTTTTTTTTTTTGGTAGTTCCTAGTTTTTTATTAAAGGATAACAGCATTATTGACAGTACAAGATACTTTCTTACATGCTGCTAAGCAATAAAAAGGAAAATGTCAGATATACAAGATAAGAGAAAAGTGGAGCTAAGGCAGTCAGGCACATTACAGGAGCTATACTTACAGCCATAATAAAGCTACACCAGTAATTTTCTTTTAGCCAGTTCCTGTCTTGGGGTTTTCCTCTGAAGACATTCAGTATTACCTGCCTTGGACAAGCAACAAAACTTTCCAATTTTCTTCATTGTTTCAGGAGTGGGATTCTTTGGCTTGAATTCCCTGCTGCTGGGGTTGTTCCCCAGAAAACTGGAATCCTCTCTTTCTGCCTGTGCATCCCTCAGGTGAACAGCAATTAAAGCTTGCTTGGGCATATGGTGTGTGTTCAGCTGAAGCACAATTGCCGTGATTTCCCTGGAAACCAGAGGGAAACCCTGGGTATTGCATTGTGAACCCTTTAAAGATCTATGTTTTGGTCTGGAGAGCTGGTCACTGACCCTCCAGAGCCTGTGTGGGCTGTGTGGTTCAGGGGTAGCTGTGGATCAGTGAGTGGAGTGAGGAGACATCATTCAATAGTTGGTTCTTTGCCACGGGAGCTTCTCCCTTTTCCTGATGTGCTGAAGGAGAGATGTGGGAGGTTCAGCTCCATGCCCTTCATCTACCTCTTGTGAGACTTTAATTCTCCTCTTGCAGCCTTAATGAGTGCCCTGGGTAGCCAAGTTAGACATTTTTCCACTGTCCCAATCAATGTTTAGTGGCTCCCACCAAAATGACCCAGGCAGGCTCACCTTGAAGCGTCAGTGCTGTGTTTGGCCATTTCCAACTCCTCTCTACAAAACTGGACCTACCTCTTAAAGATTTGATTGATTTCCCACTGAATTCAGTCAAAAACCGAAATAAAATCTGTTGGAGCAGGTCACATGGTAACAAATGTTGGATTTTAATTTATTATAATAATATCAAAGCTAATGCTGGCTTTGCAGTGAACCCCTGGAATGCTGGCATATAAAAGAGGTAGAAAAGAGCAGTGAAAAAAATGTTATTAATTCAGAGACAGATATATTTATTTCAAGTAGATTATTCTTAGAAACACTCATAGCATTATTTACAAGAATATTTAAAAAATTGCAGTGCTACAAAACTGAGATTCATCACTGAGGTAAAACATTTCATTATTATTTCTCAAATCAATTCCCCCAGCAGAATATGAATTACAGGATTTCAGCCAGCCTTTTCAAGAAACCTCTTTTAAAAATTTACATAGCTTATAACAGATTGCCAGAAATATTGCAAGCAGCCATTAATTTACTCCTAGCCAATTAAAGCCTATGCTAACACATGCACTGATATCCACACACTTGTTCCTAATTTTTCTTCTGCAGTTAAGCATGAACAAAAAGACATGCCTTAGAACTAAAAAGAATTTGAAGGCATTTTCATGCTTTCTTCTTTCAGGCTCAAGGGCAAATGTGCCTTTGATAAATATCATTCTGGTATTTTTTTCTTCCAATGAAGATAACATCTCTACAAATCACTATATTTTTTTCTGTTTATTGACAGGCAGATTTGCAAACAGCAGCATACCCTCTCAAACAATGTCTCCTTGAGCTTTTGAGTTTAAATTGCTAGGATTTTTAATTGAATTAATTTCTTACAGATACTAGGTTGAAGAAAGACACGAAACAGAGGGATTTAGGCTTTCCTATATTACCAAACTGACAAAATGATTGATAAAACTGTTGACAATCATCAGTGTTCTCAAGGGAGTGCTGGGTGTGAGCCCCTTTATTTGCTCTATTTCTTAGTGGGGATGGTGTTTAGTTAAACGCCATCACTTAGTGGTAATCTACATACCCAAGAGGTTAGTGCAATGAACTTTTATCAACCGTGATATCAAATTCCTCATGAGGGGAAGGAGAGGGGCAGGCACTGGTCCCTTGTCTGTGGTGACCAGTGACAGCACCTGAGGGAATGGCATGGAGCTGAGTCAGGGGGACTTTGGGTTGGATATTAGGAAAAGATTCTTCACCCAGAGGGTGGCTGGACACTGAACAGGCTCCCCAGGGAAGTGGTCACAGCACCAAGCCTGACAGAGCTCAAGAAACATTTGGAAAACTCTCTCAGGATCCTAGTGTGATTCCTGGGGTGTCCTGTGCAAGGCCAGGGCTTGGAGTGGTGATCTTTGTTGGTCATTTCCAAGTCAGGATATTCTGTGATTCTACGAACTGTGTCTGCAGGCTGGGAATTTTTTACATACCTGTGTAGAGATTGCAAGGAGAAACATCTGCTCTCAGCTGCATGTCCCACTGAGTGTCTGGGGCGCATGTGGTTTGTTCCATGGGCACCTCCGGGTGTATCCTGATTCCCGTGGGGCTGAGATTCACCTGGTCCACCTGCAAGCCAGCCTTGGCTTGCCCTGCAGTTTGGGCAAGGGGTTCATCTCTGAGTCAGTGCAGCTCATGACAGCGCTGCAGGAGTGCATGAAGGCTTGCGTGGCCATTGAGGCTTCATCCTTCATACTCACTGTCCTCGCCAAGGAAAAGTCAGTATGAAAACTGCTCTGTAAAGCTGTGGTCACCCCTGAGAATTATCCATCTGAGCTGCTGGCTGTGTTCCACAGGGCAAGAACTGGAGCTAAGCATTTTCGGAATTATAACAAAACCCAAGGAAGACAGATGAGGTTTAAAACACTGTGATCCATGCTGTGAACTTTCCACTGTGTTTCAGCTCAAGCCATCATATTATGATCAGCATAAAAAGGCTTGAAATGCTGGAATTACAGTGGAAATACTGCCTTTTGCACACTACTAAGCCTGGAGGTGTTCGCACATACTGATACAATTAAAAATGTCACAAGCCTTTTAGGAAGGCACCATGATTATTTTTCCTTCTTCTATGACAAGGTTTGCCTCCCTTCCACATCTACTGGCACTACCAATTTCAATAGGAAAAAGAAAATCAATTCCACTTGAATATTATTTTTGATGGTTGCTCTAACTCTTCTGATGGGCCCAAACAAAAGACTCCAGTTTAATGTGTGTGTATTTTGAGCTGTGCCCCTTGCTGACCCTCCAGTTTAATTTCCGTCCTTCAGATGAGATGAATGAAGCGTGAAACAGGTCATATCTCAAAACACTGACACATGGGTTACAGACAGAACTCACAGGCAGGAGAGGCAGCCAGTTTGTAGATTAAATCAAAGCAGTTCTGAATAGATGGGAGGTCAGCGAGGGCCAGCTTTGACATTTGATAGGACCTTGTGATCAATCTTTCTTGGGTCTTGCAGATTTCTTGATGGCAACACTTCTTAAAATAAATAAATAAATAAATAAATAAATGGACAAACAAACCCAAATGCAGTTTCCTCAAATCTGCCAGAGGACCTCTGGATTGTGTAAGCAATAAGGATTAATTATTATCAGAGATTATCATATCAGGAGTTGTTTAAAGCAGCCAGCATGGAAGTTAGTGTTTTTTCATTGCAAGCATTTTCTCTACTTGCAGTGGTATTAATTTTTTGCGTGGTGTGTATTTATCACTATGGTTTTGATAATAATCCAAAAGCATGATAGCAAATCCTGGTTGTTTATGGCACTTGGGAGTAATCAGAAGGAGTCCCTGATTAAAAACCTCCTGTTACATTGAAAAGAAGGATGAAGTGATATCCTGGCCCCTGATGAAATTCGTCCCCTGCTGAGTCATTCCTGCCAGGATGATTTATCTGGAGGGAGTAGGAACATCCCTTACAAGCAAATGCTTGGCTTTGAGCATGGTCCATATTACAAGCAAATAGCAATTTTTCCCATAGGAGGAAGCTCCTCACTGTCTGTGGACTTTGCCACAAAAACATACTTGGGCATTAAAGCTTGTTAGAGGAGTATTTGCAGCATCACTCCACATCAGACCTGGTTTTGCCCCTCTGATGTACATGAGAATTTTCCTACAGGTAGACCCCAATGGAAAATAATTTATTTATTGGTTTTGGAGACAGAGTTATACTTTCAAGCAGAATATGTAGCCTAGGAATGTTAGTCATGACCAAATGGAGCTGTGCTCTTACAAGGTTTCAGGAAGATTGTTTCAGTTGCATTTTTCTGTCACTTAAAAAATTAAATTGTATGGTTTCTGACTCCCCTTCCTTGCTTCATGCAAGAATTGGAAATACAAGATCTATTTCTGGGGTTGGCTGTGGGATCTCATTAGAGATCATTGTGAAAATATTGTTTTTCAAGAAAATATTAAATTCAAGAAAAACTGCCAAAAGTTTCTTTTTGGAACGTAAAAGAAAAATAGATGCAAAAGCCTTATTTGATGTCAGGGGACATGCCGTAATGAAATGGAGAAGAGCTGATGAGGAAAGCAGGATTTGGAAGTTGGTTTAGAGAACAGTGAATTTCCCCAATGAGCCACAAACTTCCCTGTGTGGTCTTAGCCTCTAGCTCAAGGTTCATAGGCTAGGGCTAACATTTCCTTACCTTGGGGGATAAAATCCTTTCATCCACAACAATATAAAGACAGTAGGTACTGCAGTGATGGAGAAGCATATCAGTAACTTGACAGGCAGAGTAATGGGCCTGTGTTGCATTGCTCTGCTAAGTAAGGCTCCCTGGGCATTCCCAGACACACACTTCCAGGAGAAATAAAAACACCAGAAGCCCTCTTTGCAGGCATTCAGCTGAGCTGGGTGGGCAGTGCCCTGCAAGGGCAGGAGTGGGCAGGGCCCCTGAGCCATCTGACCATCAAATGTTCACTCTCACAAAAAATCACTGATAATGAGAAAGTAGGGGAAGGGAATTTGCTAATGATAGCAGAAGAAATGGAGCTAGAGACTCCTGAGTTCCTCTTTTACCTCACCATTCCATTTCTTCTTGACTCTGCACAGCTCTATTTCTCCAAATCAACACTAGCCCTGTGTTTGGGAAGAGGAAGGTAACAAGGTTATTGAAATCACCAAAATACCAAATATGTATTCCCTGTGAAGAACACAGGTTTGGTTTTTGTGAAGAACTCAAAGCAAATGCTGCTCATTTAATAAGAAATGCATACAGGGAATGCTGCTTGTGATCAGTGATTTGGTAACGTTTGTGAGAGCCTTGCAGCAAGTCTATTTTAAGCTAGAAAGATTATCCTGGCAGAGGGACAGAGCACCCTTGGCTGGGAGAAAAGCCCCAGAGCAGCCAGCCCTGGATTGGAGCTCAACCACTGCTTCAGCTGAGGCTCTGAAACAGCTCAGAAAGAATGTGGCTAAATACAATATGTAACTGCATTTTATTGCTTTATTTCAGTTTATAGGAACATTTCTCTCAGCTTTTAAGTTCTCACAACTTAACTCTTTGCCCACTGGAATAGTGGGCTGTCTTCCTTTCCAAGCTGGCTATGGTGTGCAGAGTAAATCCAGCATTTCTCCTGGCTTTACTCCCCAGAGGATTTCCAAGGAAAGCAATGATCAGCACTGCAGGCAGATCCTCAGGGAGCCTCTGTTCAAGGGCAGAGCAGAGGCTGGGAGTGGGGGTACGTAGGAACTGTGGATCATTTCCTGCAAAAATAAAGGAATCAGCTGCTAGAGGTCAAATGCTGAGACCTGGGGACAGCTTTTGCTAGGGAATGATGTTACTGTCTCCTGGAAAGCCAGGGATGTGCAAAGACATGCCCCAACCACCGGAACCTCTCTTGTGTCACGACAGCAAGGTCCTTGAGCAGCTTGCTGCAACATTTTGCCTGTTTGCAGCTCTTGGTCTTTACACTGGAAAGCCTGAGGCATTTAACGTGTTGGCTCCCAACACTGTCCTTTGCTCTCCTCAGGCTTCAGGAGGTGAGCTCTGGCATTAAAAGTGAGCAGTGCGAGCCACCTGCAGGCTTCTCAAATGCCTCCTTCTTCCATAAAATCCCCAGTCCACCCCATCTTCAGAGACTGCTGCTAAAACTATTTCCATATTTAGGGATCTGTGAGAAGCAAGTTTTCCTGAAAACATTACATATTTTGTTCCTATTCCAAGTTCTGCCTTTGATAGCTGAAGGGCAGCAACCAGAAAATGTTTTGAATTCCTTCCAGTGGAGGGAGGAGCAGATGCAGACCTGTAGTGATGGAATACTACATTTGATGCATACACATGCCCGCATTAAGTGCTAGCAGTGAGGTACAGGACTCCCCAAAACTTTTAGGACATCTTTTTCCCACACTCTCCCCCAGACCCCAGTAAGTCTGGGCCTGGTGTAAGAGCCTGCCTCATTGTAAGGAGCTGTAAAATACAAAACCCACTCTTTAGATGAAGTCAAATGTTGACAGATGCAGAAAGACATGAGGTGGGAGAAAAAGAAACTGGTAGAGGTGATCTTTATTGCTATGGTTTAGGAAAATATGTCTGAGGGAAGCAAGAATGGTCCTTTTGAATCATTTCTTGAATTTATTATATAGCCTGTGGGAGAGAGAGGAATGCTTGAGGCAAGCTTGCTGCACAATTTCTTGAAACAGTGTCTGCTGTGTCTGTATGTGCTGGGGAGCTTGCTCATGTAGGAGAGTCCAATGTGATTAGAGCCATTGCTTTCCTCCCTGAGATTTGTCCTTTTTGAAAGTATCTTTTGACTTGAGCACCTGGTCTGAGATAAACTAATTTGTCACCATGTTGTTTGATCTTCCACTCTGAGGAAGGACAATTCTGGCAAGAGGTGCTTATTCAGATAGCAGAATCAATATTTAGGAATTTGGTTTAACCCTTGAGGTACCGAATTTTGCTCTTCTTTTGCATTAAGCAAACATTTACAGTACATATATTACAGAGCTGTGGATTTCCAACCATGTAGCCATGTGTTACAATCTCTTTTTGTTTTGTTTTTTGTTTGTTTTTTTTTTTACCTGCAAAATAATGAAAATTAAAAGGCAATTGAAATGCTGTAGGAGGAATTTAAAAGTACAATTGATACATTATTAGTCACATCATCATTTGTTTGGGAGGTTTCTGCCCTATTTTTTAATTTTAAAAAATCTTGCTCTCTCCTAATTCAAAGATTTCCCAGGCTCTACAGAACACTATTTCTCCACTTTTATTCACAGTCTGAAAAGGAAATGCCACTGCAAGCTGCCATGTTTTTCACGCTTCATTATTGTACATTTTCTAGTATGTAATGAACTATCGCCATGAAAATTTGCAGTGAATTATCTTGTAATTGCCTAGATATGAGGGAAAATGTGGTGAGAGTAAAATAAAATTAATGTTAAAAATAGGAAAATTGCAGTTAATCCATATGAAGTGAAATAATGCATCTCATCACAGAAAGAAACAAGGGTGCTGGTGGAAACAGGGAGCTTGGTATACCTTTGGGATCTGGCTTTGGTGGAGGAAGGATATAGGAAAGGCACTATCATGGGAGCACGTCTGCCCAGTGGCCATGGGGAACCTGCTTGAGATGCCACTTCCATCCTTCAGGCCTCTGCTTAAGAAAGACATTAGCTAGTAGAAGTAAAATCTGAAAAGCTTACAGTCATTATGAGGAGATGGATCGGTTAACTTGTGAAAAATCCTACAGCAAGGCCAAAAGAGGAGTGGGAAGGAATTAGTGAAAGGGTATCCTAGAAGTGCATTTAGAAAAATAAGGGTAATTTTAAGAAAGACACAGAAAATACAGATGTAAATATAAACGTGAAGACAAATGTGCAGTCCACAGGGAGGTGATCCTTGTGCTGCGGGATTTTGCAATTTGGACCGGAGAAAACTCCAGGGGCTGTCACTAAGAAGCAAATCATTTGCCTAACAGTGAGCAGGACTGAGTGATCTAATAAAGCTTTTCCATTCCTCGTGTCTGGGGCTGGGAAATTAATGCTGGATGCGGTGCCAAACTATGTATGTTAAATGTGTCTCTGTCAGCGTCGGGTAGAAGTTAATTCCATGTGTTGATGATAGCACAATCCGTACCACACTGTACCAAAGGAAAGGCAGGCACTTAACCTGGGAGCAGGGAATGTTTATTTCATGCTTGCCTTGGGGTAGGAACTAATGGTGAATCTTGTAGGAACAGCATGCTAGATACCATCTTGTCTTTTATTTAAGTGTACTGATTTATCTCCTACGGGAGGTGGTGGAGTCCCTATCAGCTCTTGAGTCATTTAAAACTGGAATGAACAAAGCGCTCATGAATAGACTCTGGGGAGCAATCATGAGCTGCTTGGGGATGGACAAGATTAAATACCAGGTTTTTATCCAACTGTCTTGCTGCAGCTATAGAGCATTAATCGCTCGGGTGAGAGCAGGGCACTGAAGTGAGAGGCTGGTGGCCCCTGGCTAGGGTCCCACCCCGTCTCGGTGTGCAGTGGTGAGGAAAGCCCCACCATGCTCCCTGTTACGCAGCATTTAAAACCAAAATCTTAAAGAGTGCTCCTCAGGCGTGTGAAGTGAACACACTCAGGGTACGGGAGCTGCGCGTGCACTTGTTGTGACCTGGCATCCACGCTCCTGGGGGCTTCTCCCACCCTCGCCCCGCCGCGGCACGAGGCAGCGCTGGCAGAAAAGCTGCAGAGAAAGTGCCTGTTTGTCACATGTCTACAGGGCGTGAAGCTTTCCAGCCATAAATACACGTGGCTGTCAGCGTGACGAGATAATTACTTTATTGGTGGGTTTTCAAGAAAAATGTGGGCCAAAACTTCCTTGTTCTACTCATCAGAGAAACTTCATTGAATTTAAAATCACCATTCTTCCAAGTGAAACAGATCTGGCCCTAAATCATAATTCATCAGTTGCTGGCACCCTGCAATTTAAATCTTTTCCGCAACAAGGAAATAAATCTTTTAAAAAGTATATTAAAATCAGTATTGATTATTCCAAGCAGGAGCGCTGAATTCAGAACTATAAATCTTTTTTTTTTAGGATCCCAAGTTAAAATATTTCAGCAAAACTGCTGTATAAAAAAAAATCACTAAGGTTTAATCATGTGGTAAATTGCTAGGATTTTTGTATGTGGAATTTATAGGGCACCATTTCTTTTAGATTAAATGGGAACGGTCCTGATTTAGCTCTGATTACTCATCTACAGATGGGGTTAATGTCATGTATCTCTTTGGGGATGTATCTTCTTAAGTAATGATGTCCTTATTGTGTGCTCTATGGATCCGTTGTCAAGATGTCTTAAATATATCCTGGATGGCACATGGAGGTACCAGTAAATTATGTGTTGAATTAACAGGTAATTCAATCCACCTTGGTGTTAATCTTATTGCAAAATAACAAGCTACATAAAAGCCATTTAAGTGCAATTTAAAAAAGAAAAAAGCTCTATGAGATATAATCTCTTTAATCGAAAACAGATTTTGTTCAATTACTTCTAGTGTCCTCTGTAAAAACAGTGAGGCCACATCCACTGTATCTCCACAGATGCTGTGCCTGTGCAGCTGGACACAGGAACTGGACTGAGGTGCCACCAAGGCAAACTTGTGCTCCACCACCATGGGGGATGGAGTAGGGCTTGGGAAAAAAGCCATTTCTCTGCTCCCTGACCACCTCCCTGGCCTGACTGATGTCCCTGGAACAAAGCTGTGCTCAGGGCTGGCATAACCTGCACCTTGTTCCTGACACGTCACCTTTGCTGTGGCTTTGTTGACTCAGGGGAGATGTGGGGTGCTGGGTGTGAGGATGCTCCTCAGCACTTCAGGTGAGGAAGGCTTGCTCAGGGTGGGGCTGAGCAGTGCAGTCTTCTTGGGTGGTATTTGCCCTGCTGTGGAAACTGCTGGGGTTGTTTCTTTAGTGAAGGTACCAATAAACTCCAGCGTTTTCAGTCCCAGGAACACCTCACACTTTGCTGCAGGGCTCATGTCTTTCCCTTCTGGTCCTTGGGAATCTGTGGTTGAGGGGCCATAGCAAGGCACATTGCAAGGGTTTGCACCATCTCTGAGCAAATTATAACCCACAGAAACAAGGTCCTTTGTGCTTTCTCCTTTGCAATTTTCAGGCTCATTAGCTATGCAAAATTATTTGCTCATCCATTAAAAAAAATGCCTTTCCATTGCATGAATAATTGCTTGGTTTTCTGAGAAGTGTGCACAGTTTTGGTTAATTTTCAGGCTGCCTGGTTTGTTTCTGCTCTGACTGCTGCCAGCAAAAGGGTTCTTAGCTTCTGCTGATCTCCTGCTCTGCTGCCATGCATTCCTAAAATTAGTAGAATTACAGGTTTCACATCTTTAAGTCAAATGCAGGATTCAGAAATGTGTTTTTTCCCCATGAGTGAAGAGCTTCCTGTTTGTGAGTGCACACTGTGGGAGCCTTACAGCAGGTTAATTTGAATGGTTGAAATTTAGAATTAATTCCTGGAAAAAGAGCTTTATTCTTGGAAATGCTCTGTGCTATGTAGTCCTCGCTTGGAACAATTTTCAGACCATCCTGTCACAAACTAGCAGCCAGCAGATATGAAATTCAGAGCCTAGCAATCCCTTTCATTCATTCCACTGCTTTTCTGTACATAGACAGTGTTAACCCCTTTTAGTGTTTTTTTTTGTTTGTTTGTTTGTTTTTTGTGTTTTTTTTTTTTAAGAGGGATATGTAGTCCCTTTCTGAGAAATGGCTACAAAAATACCTCAGTGTGAGCCTGCACAGCAAGACTCTACAAGCAAAGGTGTCTCAGTTTGAAACCATGAGCCTTAATCTGCTAAAAATGCATCTGTGGTCAGGTCTTGCTACACTCAATTTGTTCAGAAGAGGAATTAGTGATTACTGGTATCCCTTGCCCATGGAATTTAATTCACGAGGGAAGGTGGACAACTATGTTAGCTTACACACAGGTATGGAGGTCCAAATCAGGCCACCACACTCTGTGGGACATAAGGTGTGATTACTGTGATCATAAATGGACAACAAAATAGGTTTTTGGGCAGTCAGGACTGCAGAAGTCCCCCAAGAACTGTGTATAAATCATGTTTCTTTTTGTACCAGCAGCTCACTAAGAGGTGAGTGCCAAAGAAGCATTCCTAGTCCCTAAATCTGTTCCTCCTGACCACTGCACTGCCATGAGCTAAATCCTGCTTTTGTATCCCATTAAATGCTGTATTCCCTAAGGAATATGGTATAGAAATTGCAGCCACAGAAGGGAAAAGCAGCAGTAACGTTATAATAACTTTGCTCCTTCTAGCTTCTGGCTCATGGAAAGGCCAAAGTGACACATGATCTGTGTCAGCACAGTGTGTGCAGCTGCTCTAACAGCTCACAGGAGGCTTCCCAGGGCTGCCACTCCCTTGCACAGCCCTGCACACCCAGGGTCTGTGCCTTTGCCCTGTCCTTGCAGCACCCTGCAGCTCACAGCTCAGTGGGACAGCCCGGACCACCAGGGCTGGCCCTGCTCCCCCTCCGCAGGGACACTGCCAGCGTGTCCCTCAGGCGTCCTGCGGAGCACACCTACGGCACCGGAGCAGCCAGACAGAGCACGAGTGGGGCAAGGATGAGCTGTGCTGGCTCTGTCCAGAAGAAAATCTGTGTTGTGAATGCAGCTCTGCACAATAGATAAGGCTTCTCAGACGAAAAACTGCTTCCCCTTCCCGGCGGAGTCTAAAATTTCTTCTGATGGTGATGACGCCTTGAACAATGACAACCTTCATTCATCTCCTCTGGCCAGGAGAGAGCCGAGAGTTCACGTTTTAAGCTCTTTCACAGCGCTGAAGGCACATAAAAGCCTCTCATCACTGTTCAAACACAGTCCTCCATTAGGAGTTATTTAAGCAGGAACTGCTTTCCCTGCTCCAAACCTCTTTGTATGAAATCCGTCCAGCGCCGCGTGTGGCACCGGCCGGCAGCTGATCCGGCGTTTGCTGTGCTGGACACACCACTAATGGATAGTTAATTAACCCAATCCATCAGTCAGTCCCTTTCCAAGGCTGCAGTGATGATTTTAAAGCCTAAATGTCATACCTCCTTTCTACCTTTGTGTCATTGTCATGTTTTAAAAAAAAAAAAAAGAAAAAATGAGACTAGAGGCCCCTTTTGATTACTACAATTTTTCTTCACATGCTTCATTTGTTGAGCCGTTATTATCAGCCAAGTTGTCTTTATTTGGCAAACTATCCAGGACTCCAGGCTTGCCCTTCTGGCAAAATGTTGTTTGATCCCACATTTGTTTCCATCTTTTGCCTCAGTATCTTTGTTATTTTCCAAAAAAGCTAAAATGGCACAAAAAAAAAGAAGAAAAAAGCAACAACAACAAAAAAATCAAATAGTAGATTTGGTTTTAGATGCCAAGAGTGCATTTGTTTCCCCTTAAGAGCCCTTTGGGTCATGAAAATAACAACCTTTTCCTGCAAAGAAGGTGCTTCTTTTCTGCTGGAGCTAATACAAAAAGAATGATCTTGCAATTAAGGTGATTTTGAGCACAGTTTACCTCATGCCTGGCTTGTCCCAGCCATCTTGTGTGACCTTGGATATATCCCCCAACTCCTGACATTCTTCTTTCACAAAGGTATTGCCAAATTAAAGATCAGGTTTTCAAAGATAAGTAGCTTTGTTTCTCGGACTCCATCTGCAGAGGCTGGGTAGGCCAGCACCTCTGAAAATGAAACCCCACTACAGAAATTTGCAGTGCAGGGAGGCATCCAAAAATGCAGGCACATAGAATAAATAGTCGCTTTTGAAAATCTTGACCACCACCCACGAACACTTGTAAAGTACTTTAACATCCAAATGTTGAAGAATGGAGAACGATTTAAATGTTTTGAAGTAATTCCCAGGACTAGAAGTTTGCAGTACTGTGTCACAAAAAGGAAAAAAAATAATATAGCAGATGTAATGAGGAAATTCTCAGAAGTTCAGGGAAAAAAGGATATTTTCCTAAAATGCTGTTGATTTGCTTTAGTTTGGTCTGGTTCCCTTCTTTCAAGACTGACATAAATCTTCTGAGCAAAGCAGCTTTCCTGGGAGCTGAGCAGATGCCTGCTGAATCATGGAATTTAACTCTTTCTCGGCAGCCTGCAGGCAGCACGCATCCATTGCTCTGAAGGGTATGAGCCTGGGGACAACTCGCTGATCCACAGCCCACGAGGGGCTGGCCTGTGACACGTCCATCTGCTCGTTGTCTCTTCTGCACGCTGATGTGCAGGCTTTGCAGTGGGGACAGCCCCTCCTGCCCTCCCAGGGGCGCTCCTGCAGATGCCTCCCTCCACACCTGAGCAGGGGGTAGCTGCTCCAGCCCAGCACCATGCACAGCTCAGCGAGGGTGGCTGCCTCCCCATGGTGAACAGTGGTCCTGGGGCAAAATTGGGGTGAAAAGGGCTCAGAGGAGAATCTCAGCCTTGGCCAAAAATAACCCTGTTGTTTAGGGGCTGCATGAGAGGTGGGATCCCTTACTAGGAACTCCAATGAAAGGTGAGACAAGTCTCCTGAGCAGGTTATTGTCTTGAGGAGACAAATCCTTCAGCACATTGGTCTTTGTTTTTTGTATGCTTCAAGCAAAGAGCCAGCACAATCAAAGAGCTGTAAGATCTTTCTTTTTCCTTTCTTTTTCTTTAATTTTTTTTCTTCCTCTGTCATTCCCTTTCATTTCTGCTGCCCACAGAAACTACCTCTCCTCCCTGTCTTGTGCTGAATATACATCAAATAGGAGGTGAAGCACTGGCAGTCTTCACAGGAGAAGCCAGGCAGTGAGGGGGAGGGTGTCTTGCATGCTGTGGTGTTTCATTAATTTATTTTTCCCCTTCTTCAGGGAAAAAGCAAATGTGGGTGACCCAGAGCAGACTGAAAAATGCAAGTGATTCGCAGGCTGGGAAGGAGCCTGAGAAGTGTGAGATGAGTGCAGGTTGTGTGCGTCTGCTGCTGGGCTAAAGGGGTGCAGGTCTGTGGTGGGGCTGTTGCTAAAGAGGTCCAAGGGGCTGCCAGGACCCCTCCAGGTCAGGATTAGTTGCTGACTGGCTCTCTCTTGTGGGTGACAGAGGGATGCCACCCCTACCTATAGGTAGGACCTATGGCAGGATCTACCTCTTCCCCTCTAGGAAAATGGAATTTCTTGAACCCCCCTGAAAACCAGGTTTTACCTCAGGACCACTTCAGGTTACTGTTTTTCCCTGTGCAAACCCTTTATCTATTCCTTCAGTCTCACCCATAAAGTGTAATTTGCCCTTTCATACCAAGGCTGGCGCATGTTCCCTTCTGCATATGCATCAGATAGGATAAAGGCAATAAGCATTATTTGGCCTGGAGAAAAGAATTGCTATCAACTGGCTTTATTGTGCTGTTTATTAAGCATGAATTAATCTTGGAAATGATATCACAGAGGCCACTGCTGCTCTTGCGATGTGCACTTGCTTTGTGAAGCTTTTGCTCGAGGGGCTGTTTCTAAGATTTGGCTAGTTTTCTTCAAGGGGTTTTGTTGTTAGCTATCTTGCTTGCAAACAGGATTCACTGACTACCTAGCAGTAGATGCCATCCTTATTTTAAGGTAAATCATCTGCACAGGCAGGTAGAAGAGCTGTCAGGTACAAGATGACTGAATTATACTTGCTTTGCTCATGGGTCAGACTAGAAAATCTGCGGCTGTGTAACACCTGGTATTATCACAGCAAGACCCCTGGGGCTTGGGGAAAGCCAGCACCACAAACGCCTTTGTGCCCCAGCTTTCTGTACTGGGAAACAGCCTTGGAAGTCCTTCTTTCTGAGACCAAACCTTTATACACGTGGATGTCAGCCAAGCCTTGTTCTGGATCTTACACTGGAAGATGAACTGAGAGCAGGTTTTGGCTCAGGTGCTGTAATGTGCTTTTATTGCTGTGCTTTGAAATACATCTTTTCATTTCTCCCCAGAGCACCAGGCCTTTCTGGCAGCTTGAACAGTCTCACGTAGCGTTTGGGCCATGAAAATATTTGGGCTTTTTTCTGGTTTTTGCATTGCTTTATTGAGCACCTCCAAGGACCACCCTGGCGGGGATCTTGCTGGTGATGCTTGCGTGAGAGACACTCACACGAGTGGTTTCAGGCTGGTTCTCAGCTCACTCTGGTCTTGCCCTCCTTGCTTGATACTGACGACCTCCAGAAGTGAAAAAGGTGTATTTCCCCTGCTCAGCCCCTGTCAGGAGAGAATTTTCTTTTTTCTTAGGTTTATGTTTCTACCAAGCATAACCTAAGCCTGACCCTGCTTGCCCTCACCTGAGGAAGGGCTAGAAGATGTACACCATCCCATACAGCAGCTTTGTGCCATGAGGAGCTGACAAATTTATTGTGTAGTGCTGGCTGTGCCTGGAACACCCTGCTGCAGCTCCAGGCTGGCACGTGACAACTTGAGGTTGTGGCAGCACAGCCCTTCCACAGAATTTTGTTTTATTTGTGAGCCACAGATTGCAAAGGGAGTGGCCTCATTTTTAAGCTCTGCTACTATAGAGGTAGCCAGATGGTTTATGGCATGATAGCAGGTCACAGAAATGTCTCTGGAAATGCTTATGTGTCATGTCTGTGCGAGACAGGTCATCTGCAAAGACACAGATGAGATCCTCCATTTAGAGCAAACAGCAGCAGCCTGATTTATATGGAACATGCAGCAAAGGTTGCAGGCTGTGAAAAAGCAGCTCTCCTTTTTTATTTGTGCAGATAGCCTCGATCTCACTGCAAATAACACATACAAACCAGACAAGAGAGGTGTACAGTTCTCAAGTTGCTACACTACAGGTATATTTATTCTGCCTCACAGCCTGTGGTGTGAAGCAGTAGATAGCTCTGGAAGTCTGTCCATCTTCCCCTGTCACTGTCTGGTCTGGTTTTATTTAGATCTGGCACATTTCTAAAAGCGTCTCGGACATGCTGCTGCACTGAGGCTGTTGGTTTATTAACATACCTCCTCCAAAAGCCACATCCAGCTCTGTGCCCTTCCCAGGCTGGGGGGCTGATATGTCCTGTTCCATATTGACCCTCCCTGGATGCCCTCCCAGACTCCAGACACTGGGGACCATGCTGCTGCTGCTGCTGCTGCTGCTGCTGAGCTTGATGCTGTGCCCCTCGTCTAAGAATAGCCTCACTGTCTTGAATGCCTGCCAGTTCCTGAAAGCTTGGCAAGCAGAGGGAAGAAACACAGCCATTATGTAATGGTTTCTCCTGGCCAAGAAAAAAAATGCCATTTATTGATCTCCTGTCTGAAAACCTCAGTAACTCTGCGTAATTGATGACCAGCTGTTAAGAAAAGCTGTTTGGAGGAAGAACATTTATAATTAAAGAACAGACACTTCAAATTCATCTCTCCCTCCATTTTCTCATTGCGTTTCTCTCTGCTGTCTCAGGGAACAGCCAACCTGCCTGGGCCTTTAAGCTTCTCATTTCAAACCAATATATGCCTTTCCCAGAGAGCAACACTGCGTTCTCCAATTTCACTCCCTGTGCTACAGAGGGGAACTATTCATGGAGCTGTGTGAGAGAAAGAGATTAAGGAAATATCAAGACTAACAGATGGGAAGCAGGCAGTGGATGACGTGTAGGCAGGCTGATGTTACAGCAAGTCTTATCTTGTTAGCAGAAATATGTTGCAATAAGCAGAGTTCTAGGAGAGGGCTTGGTTTTGAGCACAGAATAGGACAAGACCTCTCTGTCTGATGAAGGACCTGCTTCTGTCTAAAAAAGACATATTAAAGCCCTGCTACCCCTGAACATTTTGATCTTGATCCTGTTTTTCCAGATCTACCCATCTCCTCTGTGCTTTTGAGGTGAAAATGTTTCTGGGTTTCTCTGCTGAAAAGTGAGTGTCCTGGTTTGTTTGAGGGAAACTGGAAAAATAGATCACTCAGCTCAGCTGCACAGCACAGCTCCCCCAGACCAGTGGCTATCCACAAGTCCAGCTATAGCCTTCCTTTTCCCCCTCCCACACACTCTGAGTAAGGCCTACACTGGAAATAGACAATTTAGCATTAGAATTATATTGTGCATTTAAATGTAAATTGCTAGGGAATTGACAATTGCTTTGTTTGAACTGTAATGATTGGAGTACAAGTGTGTTGGGTTTTTTCTTAGAATACATTTTAACTGGTATTTAACTGGTATTTACATTCATCTCAGGCACAAATATATGCACAGTGTCCTTAAGCTTTCATCTGTAAATCCTTGAGCTGTCACATTCCTGTTAGGAAATCCACTTCTTTGACCTATCCAGCAATTGTAGGCTGGCACACTTTTCCCCCTCCCCATGTTTGCTTTTTGGAAAAATTTCTTGTTTTAATTCAAGTAGGTGAAAACGTCAAGTCCAAAATGAAAATACAGCTTGGGTCCTCAGCGGCAGTGATCCCACTCCTTTCCTTTGCCCCTCGCTGCCTGCAGATCAGATCACAGCCCTGACAGCCAGGGAGAGCCTCTGCAGGGCTGCTAAGCCCGGAGACTCCCTACCAGCCCCGCCTGCTGAGGGTGACAAGCCCATCTCCCATCCTGGTGCTCACCATCAGCTCAGGGTTCGGGTGCTGGGCCTTTGTCATGCAGGTGGTCAGAGCCCACTGCTTGTGCAGAGCTCTGGCAGCAGAGACTGAGCAGACAGTATTTTTTCCCGTGGTAGGCAGGGGGAGTGGTTTAAAATGGATGTACACAGCTCTGTTCACAGATCTGGCTTCATCCATGGACGCTGCAGTCCTGTTAGCAAGGTACTGAGCACCTGCCCTCAGCATGAATGAAAGAGACTAAAAGGGTGGCCAAGTCCACCCTGAGGCTTGTCCCAGAAAAGGATTTTTTTACCATCCAAAGAGCTCATAAAGTGAGGGAAGACAGGGGTTAATCAGCTCTACCTTCCTCATCAAGCTATTAGTGGGAAAAGCCTGGGTTTCAGCTCTGTTTGCAAGGAGGGAAGCAGTAAATACCATTATTTGCAGAGTTTTTCTGAGGTGTAGCCAATTTTCAGGAATGCTGTATCTCAGTCCAAACAAAACCTGCGTGTTTCTCCTTGGCCTGGCCTTGTTTCTTGAGACTGTTTCACTGATTGATACAGGAGATATAAACAGAAATTGAAATAACACATGCCTGGTAATATAAACAAAACACTTTCACCAGAGAGAGAGGATTGCAAAATCAGCAGCTTGCGGGGCTCAAATGCAGCCATCCAGCACTGAAACCAAGCCATTAGGAAAACAAATAAATAAACAAATAGAAATAGAACTGACTGCCATAAGCCCCTGACCTAAATTGTGTGGATGTATGTCTGCAAAAGCTTGAGTCAAGCTTTTTCCTCCCAGCCCCCATGCTAATTCCTTTGGCCTCAGTGGCATAAAATGCTCAAAAGACTCATCTGGCCACCCCCTCCCTCCCTTATCCACACAAGCAGCCAGGAGGTGAAATCTGTCACTGTTCCTCTGCAGAAGAGACCCAGAGGTGCATCCTGCCAGTCCTGGACTGCTCTCCCAGCTCTTACTCAGCTTCCAGCACAGGTGTCTGGAGCAGCAGTTGTTCATCTCCACACCTGGATAGAGCAGTCGGTGACAGTCCCAAGCTGCTGATGAGTTTTCCCTCGCTAGCAGGGAAACTTCATGGGTAGGGAATGGCTACTGGGGGCTTGGAGAAGCCTGATGTGATTTGTTGTGCCACAGATGTGTAATTATAGTGGGTTTCATGTAGTTCTTTTGCAATTCGCCACATTCGAAAAATCAGCCCCTGTAATAGTTAATGTTTATGTAGGACTCCAGGTGAGAATCATAGAATCAGTAAGGTTGGAAAAGACCTCTAAAATCATCAAGTCCAACCATTTACCTAACTCTGCCAAGGGCTTTGAACATTTCTAGGGGTAGTGACTCCACCTCTTTCCCGGGCAGCCTGTTCTGGTGCTTGACAAATGGTGTGTGTTCAGTTTAGGTAAAAAGCCAGGGATGCATTCCTGGGTGCACCCCACAGGTGCATCCCCACTGCACCCCCAGGTCCATTCCTGGGCTCATCCCTTGGGTGCACAGCTGGATTCATCTGCATGGCCATGCAAGAGCTCGAGGTGATGCCTCCAGCAATTCAGAGACTCTCCATGACCCTGAAAGACTGTGCCTCCCATTTCTGGAAGCATTTCCATGGGAAGAACAGACATGAGAGCTGAAGGAGCCTCTGAGCTCTTCTCCATGGGAAAGAGGGAGCAGGGTCAAGCCCATGCACGGTTTCACTGTGGTACATTGAAATTGACCCTTGTGGCTTCACTCGTGGACCTGGCAGCACATTTCCCAAGCAGTAGCTCCTGCCATAGCCAGGTGGGAATTCTCCCCGGGGTCAGTAGTCACTGTCTTTAAATATCTCAGTCTTCAAATTCTCTTTTTCGAGCCTCAGACAATAATATGACAGCTATCCCACAAATCAGCCATGTAAAAGAAAAAAGAAAAAGTCACATTTAATTACTCCTGAAGGGGAACTTATACACGAGGAACACTTATTAGTGCAATATATTTTTTCTTTTGTAGCTTTGAGCTGATCTCTAATAGCACCAGCGAAGTCCCAGCATAACCTTGGAGTGTGTTTCATTATCATTCAGATGGAAACTGCTGTCTTATGACTGCAGTTTTAAAATACAGTACATTTTTATAATTTTTAAGTAGGCAATCAAATGGACATAACACATGAAATTATATCCAGTCCTGGCACCAAACCTTGCCCTTCACTTGCCCATGCTGCTCCCAGATATTAAGACCTGAGTACATCTGGGGGCTGGATTTCAACTGCAGGGTGATCCTGCAGTTCTCTGCTCTGACAATAACAATGCAAACATGTAGGCGTTTATGGATTCACTCATTTTAATTTTAAAGTCACTGCGACTTTTAAGGTCAAGCACTGGAGCAAACTCTCTCCCTTCCTTCCCTTTCTCACCACGGGGGCAGCAGGGCTGGGGCTGCAAGTGGCTCCTGGCTGGGGAAAAAGTGACCCATGAGCTGCTCCTTGCTGAGAGCTTCAAGTGCAGCTGCATGCTGTTAGCACTGACCTGAGGGTACCAACGTCTTTTGCTGTTTTCCTCCCCTCAGGCAGCTCTCTGGATCTGCAAATCCATTCCTTTAGCTAATTAGCAGATGGCAAAGGCAAAACTAATCAATCATTTCCCAGTGGGGCTGCTGGTAGCCTGTCAGTTCAGCAACCAGTGAGGCTCTGCCCTGGCCCCACTGTCCCAATGTTCCCAGGTGGTCAACGGAGCATCCTGCTTCATCTTGGGCTTCATTTGGGGCTCAGGACAGAGGAGGATGACTGTTTAGCCTGGGAGACACACAATCTGTAGGAGGTTCAGTGTTTTTTTGTCTATGCTAGAAACTTGTTAAAAAAAATCCTGTATTTCAAGAGAGAAGAGTAAAAAAGGTTAGGAACGTCAGGGTGATGTTTGGAAGCCAACAAACATTGGGAAGGACAAATGTCTCTTTTCTACTGATTGCAGAATTAATATATTTCCATTGTTATTTAATGTATAGGCAGGGAAGATTGCAAATATGGGAAAACTCCCCTTGATTTTACCTCTTCTGGGTACTCTGGACGTAATGAAGTAAAGCTACAAAATGTGATGTTTCACACGGGTACTGCTGTGTTGACTTGGAGCTAGATTTGCCACCAGAACTGGAAGCACAGAGACATCTCCAGGAGCCCCCCCATGGCTCCCCAGTGCCCAGAGCCAGCCTGGGCCAGTCTCCCTTGGCTGCCTGAGGTGACTATCCAGGAGCAGGTGGCACTGGAGGTGCTGGGAGGCCCCGTGCTGCTGAGCGTGGGCAGCTCTCCACCAGGTCTGAGCACTGGGAGCACCGTGGTTCTACAAGAACAACCTGCAGTACCTGAGGCATCCTTGTCAACTCGCTCCCAACCTGCTGGGAATCCCAAATGTTGGAGCCACTCACTGTAGATGAAGAGCAGCCAGCACAGAGATTCTGTCATTCCCTGCTGTTGCAGAAATGAGCGTGCTGCTAATCTGCTGTGATGCATTTGAATCACAGAATCCTACATTATCCTGAGCTGGAAGTGACACGCAAGGATCATGGAGTCCAACTCCTAGCCCTGCACAGGACAACCTCAGAGCCCTCACTGTTCAATAACAGCTCATGAGCATCTGAAAATGCACAGAGTTTTCCCTTATTTAGAGCCTTTTTTTTCTTCCTATCTGTAGGACATACCCGACACTAATGACAGTGCTTCTGGGTATCTTGGAATTTTTAATGTATTTATTTTTATAACACATAGAGGGGACAAGACATGTGTCCATGACCTGGAGAGGGTTCTGAGCCACAGAGAGACAGTACCAGCTCTTAAGGAAAGCTTGTTGGGAGAAGATGCTGTTTCTTGTGCACTGGGGGGTGGCACTCTGAAACAAGTTCCATAAGTCCACGTGATCATCCCACGAGGTACATCTGCCTTGGTAGACAGTTGTGCCTCTTTCAAAAAGAGCTGAAGTGGGGTGGAGACACGACTTGTTGGATGGGACACCTTCACTCCACCATATCCCTGGCACTCTGCCCTGCCTCGCTCCGCTTCCATCTGCCAAACATTTCCATGAGCCGTCAGCACTGCAAGTGGATTAGGTTTCCCAGACTCAAAAGAGAGCTTCTTTGTGGCAGAAAAATGCCTCTATTTGTTAGTTAAACCTCAGAAGTTTTCCCCTGGCAGAAGTTCAAATATGTGCCACAGGAGCGATGGTTTCACTGCTGTCTTTGAGGCCTCACAGGTTTTCCAGGTCTCTAAGCCCAGCCATATTGCTTCTCTTAGGTTTCCTCTTGGTATTTCCCAGCATCTGTCTGATTTTTGGAGACCACCACCTTCTGAAAGCCATGTTTTTAAACCAAGAATCCAGCAAGTGCTGCCTCAGATGCCCAAGCCATACAAGCTACCCAAAAGTGTGAGCAGGGATCAGCCCAACCTTCCCAGGGCATAAATAAGAATAGAAGAGAGTAAAATAAAATGAAAGTCAGGTAGCTTTACCAGAGGTTAACCTCCTATTTTTTTTGTGATCCTCTTTGTTTCTAACTTTCTCCCTGCCTTCCTAGCAGCCTTGCTGCCTGAGACGAAGCCCAGCCAAAAGC
Organism: Tichodroma muraria; assembly: GCA_013390105.1. Classification (NCBI taxonomy): domain Eukaryota; kingdom Metazoa; phylum Chordata; class Aves; order Passeriformes; family Sittidae; genus Tichodroma; species Tichodroma muraria. The sequence continues at coordinate 161,269 of WAAG01064969.1, read as the reverse complement.
CTCTGGGGACAGCAGGCACTGCCACGTGCCGAGGCTGGCCAGAGCCAGGGTGATAGACAGTCTGAGATTCTCTCCTTCCCTAAGGAAGGGGATTTAGTGAAGCTCCAGAGTATCTGCCAAAGCCATATTTAGCAGTGGGAGCTGATTGCAACACTCACATTGCTCACTGCGGTTTTATAAATATAACCAGCCCAGACAGAATCTCTCCTGACACCGAGTGAGGAGATGCAAGGAGAGGCCCTGATAAACTGCCTCACTAAGCTGTTTGAAGCTTTCATCTCTGGCATACAGACCATGGTGGGTGGGTTTAGGGGCTGGAAGGAAGGCCAAGGTGATCTCCTTTCCTTTCTGTGCCTGCCCAGAGCAGGAGAATTTTCTTGCTTGTCTTCCATTGCTTGGCTGGGTGTTTGCTCCTGAAATTTGCTCCTGGGCCAAGTTCAGGAGTCACGACCAAGATTCCCTGTCCCACACCCATCTGTGTCTGACCACAGGCATGTGTCTTGGGACAGAAACCTTGGGCTGTCCTAATGCATACTGCAGAAGGCAACACTCAGAGGCTGCTTCCTTAAATACCTACTAATCAGACAGTACTGCTAATCAAGGGAAGCTCTTTCCCCCTTACTAACGAGCTGACACTATGACATTGAAGCATCCGATACAGTGGTGATAACACAGGGGTGAAGGTCTGGGAGAGTCACTGCTGCCGTGGCACAGTATGAAGCAGAAGCAGGGTCAACACTCTTTAAAAGGTGCAGCTATTTTCCCCTGCAAAAGTCAGGATTCAGCAGCAGCTGCTCGCAGGCTCACCTATGGAGTATCCTAAGGTTTGGTCTTTTTCTCCTTAGATTTAAAGGTTATTCTGAGTTTTATTGACTGCAGACACCAATTTCCAGTGGAGCTGCAGCTACAGTTGCAGTAAATTGAAGCCAGCTGAAAGCAGAATCTCTGTTTTAGCTGTCTTTCACAAAGGTCCCCAAAGCAGTTGCTGGATCCCAAGGTGTCACAAGCTGTGAGCTGCTCTGTGTGAGAGTGGTCCCTGCTGGGATCATGTCCTTCCCAGCTGCCACAGCTAGAAGGACCACAGCACTCCTGGTGCACTGTCCATCCCAAAGTGTCTAAAACATTTGGGATAAATGAGAACATTTAGACAAAAAGGAGAGGAAGTGTCATGCAACCAAAGAAAGCTTCTTGCTCAAATACGTGTACCTGGTTTTAATGCCTAATGGAGAAAGACACCTAATGGTTTCCAGAGCTCAGTAACCAGATAAAAACAGAGTGCAGAGGTGGTGGAGTGGCAATATCTGTTAATGAAAAACCAGGATATACGGCTGGGGCTGTCGGGCACTTGGCCCAGCACTTGGCCGGAGCAAATGGGCTGAGGCGCGCCGGGATCGGCACCAGCGACACTCAATTCTCCTCCTTGTCAAGCGCCGTAAATTAAAAACAGAATAAAAAGCTTTTAAGGGATGTGCTCACTGACAGTTTAATATAAGTGGCTGTGGCATCATTTTCTACAGATAGGTTTATACGGGGAAAGAAATTGCAACTTGCTTCATGGCAGGTGCTTTATTGTTATTGCAGAGTTCCCTGCTGCGCTTGTTCATAAGGGGAGGTTTTCCAAACTAGGACAGTGTGGAAGTCGGTGGGATAATGGGTTACTGTGGCCTGTGCCAGGCTGAGATGGGGCAACGGCAGCCTAAAGGTCAGCAGGGCTTCTCTTTGCTCCAGTGGTGGAGCCAACCTCTGCTGAGGGACACAGCTCAGGACGCCAGGTGACATCCCCAGTCTCCAGGCAAACCTTCATAGTCACCTTCCCTGCCTCCTGTCCAGCTCAGCTGATGCAGAACCCCTCATCCAGATGTGTTGCAGTGCATAAATCCACTGTCCATCTTACAGTTTGGTTAAGAGAAGAAAATCCTCAGAAAATACAGTTTAACAGAAGCTGTGTATGAAAATTAACTTCTAAAGTTTAAATGATTCGTTTTGGCACTCAGACATGAAAATTTCATTCTCTTCTTAGCAGTATTTAAAATTAATTAGTTTAAAAGTTTCTATTTTTAATTCCTTCAGAAGCTTAAGCTGAAGATGGGATGAAACAGGCTTTAGTCAACCAAATATTTACTTCTAGACCTTTGGGGTNGGAAGGAGAGAAACAACAACTTCAGGACGACCTAAAGTATTTTCGCTTCAATTTTCCAATTTTAACATTTTGGAAAAAACACATGGGTGACATTTCTGAATAATATTATTACATTTTCTTGGCTGTTGATACCCAAGTCACCGGCACAAACCACTTACGATCTGTGAGGCTGTGGTGAAGTAATTTGTGGTTGCTCTGTGGAACCTACTTCTTTCACTGTGCTTCCGCTCAGAATAAATGTAATAGAAGTTCACCATTTTATCCACTTTCCTGCTGCTTTTTATTCATTGTAGTCAACTTCATGGCTAAGCAGTGAGAGCCCTCTGGACCAAAATTTCAGAAAACTAAGATTGTGTCAAATTGAATATTATTGTCCTTGGATTTATAACAAAGGTGACACCACTCATAATGTTGTTATTACTATCCAAGAAACTTCATTAGTTGTATGGACTTGGCTCAGTGCTGATGAATGCCAGAAGAAACCCTTCTACTGAATCCAGCAGGCTTCACATCAAATCATATTTGCATATGAAGATATACATCAGCTAAATACAATCTAGGATAGAAAAGGGTCAGCTTCTTTGGAAGGAAATGATTGAGTACTGCATTTGGAAAGGATTGGGTACATCCTTCCTTTTATGCCTTTGTATCTATAATTTTTTAAAGCACATCGTATGTAATCTTGTTTACTGAAGATTTGACCAGTTCTTTTCTGCCCTGGATTTTTTTTTTTAATTGGCATTAGGAGAAAGATATTAAGGGATGTTTGTTAGAAGTGTCTTGACAGGAATGAAAAGAGTTTGAGTTATTTTCCAGTAGGTAAGTGTTGTAAGTGCAAAATCAAAAGATTTCAAAAAAATGCACCAGAGGGAATTCCCTTTGCAAGGAAGTCAAACCAGCCACCTTCCTTGACATCTCCCGTAACTGTCTGAGTCACTGAAATTTCTACTGACTGCCCTTCCTGAGCACTGATGCTTCACCTAGATTTGCATTTGAAATGCTTTGGTTTTCTTCTCTTTCAGAAGTGTGAACTCTTATAGTCCTTGCAGTCCTTTCTCTTTTTTTAATTAAAGAAGTTATTCCGACTGTTTTGTTGGCATCGTTGTAAATTGTGAAGCACTTACTTAAACACATGCCTCAATCTGGATTTTATTTCCATTAGTTTAATGGAAATAGTGGTGCAAGTAGGAATTTGCAAGAAGACAAGTATGGAAGAAGCCAAGCTGCTGCCAGGGGTGCCTGGGTGTTGGTGGCATTTGTGCTGCTTCCATGGTAATTATGTTATTGGAGAATTCATTCCTCACGCCTGACTTGTGCCTGATTTGTATCTGCCCGGCTGCAATTTAATGTTTTTGCCCCGCAGTTTTGGTTATGTTTTCCTGATCCAGGTTTTTCTTTAGGCTAAGCCCATTTTTCCATCCATTTCTGCCCCTGCCCTGGAAGGCCCCTCTCACCCTTTGTTTCCGTGCCTGCTCATGTGCACGCTCGCCCAGGATGGGAGCTGCTGATGCAATTATTATTATCCCAGCTTTCAGCAATGCCTTAACTCTTCCAAATGGGATAATCGATACTCAGCTGGTCTGGGAATGGCAGTGCCTGACTGGGCCACTCTGTAATGTCAGAGGAATGGTTAAACACACGTGTGCTTTCATCTGATGCAGCCCAAGGCTCCTGGCTGCCAGCAGCTCCCAGCTCCTTGCTCCCCTGGATGTGAATTTTCCACAAGCCTGTGCTGTACAATGACCATTCAAGGCAGAGATTCCTTTGTTTCTTTTGTGTATCCTTATCCATGTTTGTTATGTATTACTCATTTTATGGTCATCTCTGTGTGGTTCCTTCTATAAATAACATTCTCAAATCTCTCTTCTATCTTGTTTACCATAGCTAATTCTTTAAGATGGGTGTCTCCACCAGAGCTGTAGTCTAAATGAATACAGATAAAAATCATAACATTGGCTTGGTTGTAGTAAACCAGGATTTTCTTGGTTCTGCTGCAAATCAAGCCTTTCAAATAATCTTTATGTTCTATCTCCATAAATACTCTGTGGTGGTGACAGAAGACAGGTGATAGCTTCAGCCTCAGCTGTAGTGTTAGTGGCTGGCATTAAATACATAATTCCTGCAGTGTCTGCATCGTCTCTAAATGAAAGTCTCCTGAAGGAGAAGTCTCCAGGGAGGGGGAAGAGCTGTGAACCAGTGACTGCAGAGTGTGCCTCGGAGATACGAAGTTAGGAGGAGAAGCTGAAAACGTGATATGTCTTTTTCAGTTTGACCTCAGCCTCTAATAGTGTTTGGCAAGTCAGCCTGGCAGATAAATTGGTTCATATTAGAAAATGGGGTTGATTTATTATGAAATTGATTGCAACCCTGTCCTGTGCTGAAGGCATTAGCGATAACAGCATCGGGTGCCTCAGCTCTTAACTAATGGGCTTTCCCCAGGCTCTCCACTGCTGCCAGGCTTTTACCCACAGCCAGCAGCATCCAAACCACACACCTCTGCTGGTCCCTCCCCACAGGTGCAAAACCCTTTCCAGGCAGGGCTCTGTCAGGAAGCTGAGATGCCCTGGAGGGAGCTGGCATTTTCCAGGACATACAGCCTGGCAGGAGAGGGGCCAGTGCGACCTTTGCAACCAGCACCTTGCAATATGTCCAAGCATAGCGTCTCCTCTTCTTGTGACTGCTTCCTGAAAGTGGGAAGAGTTACTGGAAATACAGAAAACTATCCACCAAACTCCTCCTGTTTATAGAACCGCAGAATGGTTTGGGTTGGGAGGGACTTCAAAGATCATCCAGTTTCAATCCCCCCTGCTATGGGCAGGGACACTTTCCACTAGACCAGGTCACTCAGGGCCCTGTCCAATGTGGCCTTGAAAACTTAGAGGGATGGGGCATCCAGAGCTTCTCTGGACAGCATGTTCCAGTGTCTCACCACCCTCTCAATAAGGAATTTTTTCTAAATACCCAATCTAAATCTACCCTTTTTAAGTTTGAAGCCATTCCCCCTTGCCCTCTAACTACACACCAATGAAAAAAAGGTTTTTCTTCCTTTCTCTGTTTTCTTTGGTGAAATTGAAAGCTTTTAGTCACAAAGAAAAGCCACCACCAGATGTAATGAGAGAGTTTCACTACTTTTTGCAAAGAAAGCCGTATTCACCCACAGTTGCCACAACCTGCAGTGCAGTGGCCTCAAATTCCTCAACAGACCGGGGAATAAACTTTCCCTCTGGAGCTGATTAAAACACAAATTAACAAATCAAACATAGCGACCTCTGTGGCCCTGTAAACTATTTAGGATGTGTCTATTATGGGAAACTCTAATCTACTACTTGCAGTATGGTTACAGATGTAATAAATACCAAAAAAGAGTATGTGTGGTGTCAAAACCAGCCTCTTGTGTTCCTGACTTTCTCTTTGGACACTTCTGGGCTGTAGCCTAAAGAGCAAAAGATTTTCCAGTTAATTTGCTGTAGTGGTAGTTAAGAGTCTCTCAGCAGTTATGTTTAGAAATCATTGAATAACAAACCCTGGATTATTTAGTGGCTGAACTAAGCAATATTTTTCAATATTTTTGAAGGAAAAGAGTTTTCAATGATTGGAATGCACCTTTAGACATTTTCCAAATGAAAAATTTCAATATGAAAGAACCGTGCAGCTTGAAAGGAATGCTCATTGCAAGAACGGCTGTAATTGGACAAAACTGAAAATAAACTTTTCAAAATAACTGAAAACAAATTGATTTGGGGAATGAAGGAATGTTACATTTTTGTAAATGTTTTCCAACAACTCCCTGCCAGTCAATCGCACGTTGGGTCTCTTTTGGCATAAATTACATTTCAGGTAGAGATGACATCTGTTACACCAGCCAGTGACAGCCCCTGCTCCTTACAGTGGCACAAGCTTGTCTGACTCTGCTTTTGTCATCAACTTCAGCAGTGTTTTGAAGTGTGAAAAAGCCATACAGTATAACTGGCCAGCAGTAAGAAACAACTGCACAACATAAACTTCTTCAGAGAACGGCTATTTCTGCGGGAAGCACTCAGTATGTCTTCAAACCAGCTTTGAAGATAATGTCTTTCTCTTTCCTATCCTAACAAAAAGTAGGGCACATCTGGCAACAGCTGCTATGAAGCCAAGAGACAATAATGTGTGTCTTTTGAAGCAAAATATTCGTGTGGCCAAGAGCCACAGTCATCTATTCCAACACCTAAATCCTCTCAAACCAGAGAGGATTTTATTTTTGCCATACTGGCCTCTCAGGGTCTTTGCAAGTGCTCACTGAGGGTGCTGAGCCCTGGCTGAGCTCACCATGAATTGTTCCTCTCTTGTATAGATTTGCCTGAGCTGGAGGCCCTATAACAGCCAAACCCTACTGATTTAACAACACTCCTGGGAAGAACTCACCACAGAAGAGCAAAGGGCAGCTTTTCTTCCACCAGCATCAAGCAGGTAATATACATATATGCTTAAGACATCTGGGAGTCCTATATATTTCCAAATTAATTTTTATAGGATAAAGTCTTGGTCTGAGAAACTCTTCTGAATATTATAATTGTCTACCATGTCACTTTTCTGGGATTGTGCTTTTATCATTAACATTTCCAATTAGCAAAAACTCAGACTCTGAGAGGTTTCTTTGATTTAAAAGGTTATAAATTTTGGATGCAATGTCAGAGAGTAAATTTTACAATGCAGCCGAGCTGTGGACTAATTAAAAGACTACCCCAGTACTCTTCTTAACCAATACATCTCAGATTTGTGACAGCCTTCAGGAAGTCACGAGTTATGCCATGTGCACCATATGCAATCTATTGATTTCTCTGTGTGTACATATGCCGTGTGTGTGTGCATGTGCACCAGAGCCCATGCTGATGATGGCTTCCTCACAACTGTGTGAAAGTTTCTCATCCCAGAGAATTCATAGCAGTGCAATTAATGATTGCAGTCATTTTGCTTTTTTGCTGCTGCAGGGTTACTACTTCTCTATAATTCCAGATGCCTTTGGAGTCAGAGCTGGACATCAGCCTTTCCCATGAAGAGGATTCACCTACAGGCATTGCTCTGGTGCACAAGGGTGAGTTTTTATCCACCACTGAGCTCTTCCTCGGGTCCTGACTGAGGTACCCCGATTCATGCCTTGTGGACCTTGTTGATTCCATATATTGTAAAGTGAAAGTAGGAAAAACACCCGTGTTTCACTTGACACCATGCATTGAACAGTGACATATCCTTTAGGCTTGGCAGTCGATGTTTGCGGTCAGTAGCAGTGTATTCCTTAGTGTTCCACCCGACACAGAAAATCAGGATGTCCCCAGGCTGACTCGTGTTTCTCAGGGCAGTGTGAAGTGGCTTTCTGCTTGCCAGGGTCTCCTCCTAAGTCAGTGCCTGCAAAGGACAAGCTTCACATGACAGTTGGAAAAGCAATATAAAGAGCAAAAGGACAACATGTGTTTGAAAAACAAATTCTGGGGTGACCAGGTGCGAGTGGGAAATTATATCAACCAGCTTTAGGTAGGAAAACCCCAAGGCTTTTCTTTAGAAATCTCTGAAGTTTCATGGATCAGGTTTTCCTCTTTCTCAGTCATTCTGAGAAATGGCTGTTGACGTCAGTGGATTTGGCACTAGATCAACGGGGAGACAGAGGGACAGTTTCCCCCCTACACATGCAGAATTAGAGACTCATACCAACATAGAAGATCTAGATTTAGATGAGAGGGAATTTCTGGTTGAGGGTGTTCACGTAAAAAGTATTATATAATATTAGGCTTGTGTGAGCTCCCAGTGTAATAAAGGAGAACTGTCTAAGCCTTGGCAGGAGCATATCCCTAGGACTTTGTTTTGATGAAAAAAACCACTGGAAACCTGCACTTAGCTTTTCTGCTGGCTGCAATTATCTGGCTGTATTGATCATGGTGCTAAGGTTATCTGATGGGTAGGGTGTGTGCAAAGACCAGCTTCAGTCCATGAATTAAAGCTGCAGGCTGTCAGCTCTAATTTACACACACACAGTCTGAAAATTGTGCTCCTGCAATGGCAGAGCTCCCTGGAATTGACACAGATAGGCAGCATATGGAGCCTGTGCAGCAGGAACGGAGACACTGGCACTTGGCATTGCTGCTCTGTTTTATGCAAATATCTGGGTTACAAAATCAGGGAACAAGGGCAAAATAAATTGGGGGGGGTTTGGTACTGGCAGACCCCTTGGTGGCACTTAATGAAATTCACAGGCTTGTGGAAAGCAGGACAGGCTCTTCAGTTCTGATTTCAGCCCTACAAACATGCAATACCTTGAAGGCAAGAGACGGTGATAACTGCAGTTCACACAATGTGAGGATTTGCACAGCAGGGAAATCTGTGCAGCCTGCAAAGCTAAATATGGTATTCCATGTTCTCCAATACCACAACCAGAGCCAAAGTACAGGAACCAGCAGTTTCAGGGAGCAGGGGTCTCATTAACACACCATTATTCTCCTTGGAGACAAGCCTGTCCTTTCTGCTGCTGAGCTGTTAGATAGGGTGGAGACAGGAGGAGAAGCAGGAGATGATGTCCCTCCTGGCTGTGTTTTGTACCCTGCACTGCTGTCCTGAATGGATCAAATACAGAGGATCCAACCTGTCCTCTTCGGGCAGCTGTTCCATCAGGGCGATCTGCAAGGAAGATGTACAATTCAAATTAGATGTGAAAGATCCCCACAAAAGGCATTCACATCACCAGGAGAAGTGACAGAGCAGACCTGAGACCTCACCCCACTCCACTGCTGTTATTTGACTTTAACCATGACTGCTATGCAGTTGCCTGTCCATTCACAAGCATTTGTTGTGGGCTTACTTGGGCATATCTTGGCATTTGAGAGGTGTCAATTTGCTAAAACTGAAGTGGCAATAGCTAATCACAGCTTTATTCTCTGCAGAACATAACAGGAAAGCATATGGCTCAACAGCATAACTTTTCTTCTCTGGGCTAACAGCATGGTCAGTTCTGCAAAAAATTAAAAAACAAACTGTCAGGGCAATACAGTCTCTGGTCCTTGCTGGAAGCTCTGGGGATCCTATACTCAGAGATACCTCTAACGAAGGAAAAAAAAAAAACCACCCTCCCTCACATCATTATTCATTCAAAAATTTGCAGCACCAGGTTTTCTTCTCACCTCTGATATCTCGAGAAAACACTTCGCGTTCAAAAGTGAATTATTTTTGCTGGGTCCTTGAAATTCAGTGCCACTCATTTTGGATTTGAAAACTCTCACTAAAGGTTTAGAGATGGAAATTTCAATCCCTGTACCCTAGAGGCCGTGCAGAGTGGGTGCTGTATTGCATTCATTCAGAACACAGCCATATCCACTTGTCCATCAAAATCACAGGACTCCATGTGTGTATGAGCAGTACAGTAAGCAAAAGCTGCAAACAGTATTTACAAGATTTCCAACATCCTTCCGCAGCGAATTCTTTACAGCACGAATCTTTTCCATCATAATTTACATTTCATACCTGTTTTCCCAAATCTTCAAAGTCAGACGAGCAGATCCTTCTTTTAGCAGTGCTGTGATAAAAGCCACTGACTCACAGGAATAACCAGAGCGCAGGCTTTGGCTTAACTTCTTGGCTTGATGCCGATATAACATTTCATAGATCTTTTTTAGGTGTTCCCCATTGTCATGGCAACTCTAATCAAAACCTTTTCCATGAATAGCCCTGTCAATTGCAGTACAAGCTCCTGGCTGACTACAGCCTGCAGTTCTGCTCCAGTGTGGTTTCACAAGCTCCTCTTGCTTGACCTTTCATCTCCTGGCATTCCCCAGATCCCTTACTGCTCAAGCCAGAAATATATCTTTGGTTTTGCAAGAAAGCTTTAAAAATCTTTATAAGTGATAAGTAACAGCCAGATCCTGCAGCTGACTCCAAGGAGGGAGTTGCCTTAGGGGGGATTACAGGCTATAATAAGCACCTCTTCTACACAACAGAGCATGGACCACAGAAAATCCCTGTGAGCACTGGCTCTGGCAGAGCCTTGAACTCTGCACCTGCCCAAAACTGCCCTATAACAGAGAGGAATGAGTTCATCTCTAGGGAGGGGATGGGTTTGGTAAAGGGGATCTCATTTGGGAGCAACAAATCCATCAGCAGGATTCCCTGGCAGTGCCATGGTGGAGAAAAGAGGCACCACCTGTGTCCCCAAAGTCTAGCATCCCCCTCCTTGCCCAGCTCTGGGGCAGCAGGATGGGGAATCCAGACTGCTATGTTTGGTTTTTTTCTTTCTGATTTTTTTTCCTGAGGTGCTTGAACAGCCTCATGGGAAATTGCATCACTGTGGAAATCAACAGGAGTTTGCCTTTGGGTTTCTATGGGGTCAGGATTTCACCAGCTCTCTCTAAGATATCATTCTTACCAGGATCTGAAGGGTTTATCAGAAATAATGCACGTTTTGCATACGCATCTTGTGTGAAGTCAGGATCATCCCCAGACGTGGAAAATAAAGCAGAGAGGTATAATCTCGTGCCTTAAGGTCAGTCCATCCCTAACCCCAGGACACAAAAGAAATGTCTGGAGTTTCCACTCCCATATTGGAGCCACTGCTACAATTCNCTTTATATATATACACATATATATTATAGATATTCTATATATATAGTTTTGTCTCGTCTTGTACCTTCAACCCTGCTTTAAATAAAAGCTCACAGACTTGTCGGTTTCCATCAGGCAAAAATTATTATTCGGCTTTAGAAAGAACATCTTGCCAAGTGTTGCAGTTCAAAAATAAGGAAAACAGCTCTGCCAAAATGCAGCAAATGTGATTACACAAAGCCAAGAAGACCATAATTAGATCATTACCATGGAAACAACCTAATTACATGTGTAATGCAGCAAGGTCTGAGCTGCGCATCCGAATGTGTTTTGCTATTGTCTAGCAGGGCCATAGCACTGCCATTTGCCTCGTGTTATTAAGCCACCTTGATCATTTTGGATCGGGTTTTCTTGGAATAAGTCCCCCTCCCCACTATGCAAAGAATTAAACTGTGCATGAAATGACTTGAGCGAGGCTGCCTGAGGCTCGCACTCTGTGCAGGCAAACAGGATCCTGCCTGCACCACCACGGGCATGGGCAGCCACCACTGGAGAGAAACTCCCTTGCAGCAAGATCTGGAGCTCCCCAGGTAACAGCCACGTGCAGGAGTTGACATTTGATCTTAAGTGCAACCCTGGACAAGAAAGCTGAGTGTCCCAGGGACCTGCTAATCGTTGCTGCCTTCCTCTGCCTTGTATTAATTTCTCCATTGCTGCAGTAATTCCCCTCCAGGACAGTGCCCTGTGGAGATGGCATGGACTGGCCAGGCAAAGATGTCCACGAGGTCTCTGTGTGCTGATCCAAATGTTGCTTTCTTGCATAACTGGATTATTTTTTGGGAATGGGGGTTAAGCAGATCTTAATTGTGATATTAAGCTTGTGGTTGTGATATCGTCTCACTGGTGTAAACTAAATCATTCCTGAAAGACAGTGTCATGGATCATCTCCAGGGACACGAAATGAGGCAAGGTCAAAGAACATGTTTGTCAGCTTGGAGGATCAAAGCAGAATCATGAATAAACTACGTGTATATAGTTTCAGAGTTTCGGAGTATCTACGAGTTTCAGAGAGGAAAGCCAGGCCTGTACGTACATGGCTTCATGCCTTGCAGCATAAAGCTAGACACGCAGGGAGAGACAGGGGAGTCATCAGTGAACCTCTGCTATCATCTCCATAAGCCCACAGCCCACTGCTGCTGGATCGTGTGGTTGTAAATATGACCTGCAGGGTGGATACACAAAATGATGGCAAGCACTGCCGCCCCCTTTCATGCACACGGGATTTCTGTGCCCATTCTCGGTCAGACTGGCCTCCCTCAGCAGGAAGGGAAGAGGATGGCTCATTAGCGAGGGGTAGAGTAACAAGGCAAAAGCCAATGGGACTGTCTGGCAAAGCTACTGCTTGTGCTAATTAATGAGGAGAGGTGGTTGCTGGGCCAACTGCAGATGTTGCTGCAAATTATGCCATTGCTATCCCTGCCAGCGAGCTCTCGCTGCAGCTCGCACACCTCCAGGTGCTCTTGCCACAACAATAGTCCCTGCTGTTCATTTTGTCTCCTTACAGGGAAAATAAAATACTTCCTTTTGGTGGGGAGAAACGCTCATTTTGAAGAGTTTATCAAGCCCAGACTCCACTTCTTTAATTTCTGTGCCATTTTCCTTCCTCAAACTCCCTTCATTTTCCATTCAAATTGCTTTTCCAACCACAGAATGAGGCTGGAAAGAAGCACCCCGAGTGATGCCAATTTCCCTGCTCGGTTTCCCAGCCAGGAACACCGGGAGGATGTCTTGAGCAAGCTGCTGACACCTCTTCCCACCCCAGCTCTCTCACTGTCCCCCACGGGGCCACTGGCAATGCAGACCAGGCTGGTACTGCTCTGGCTCTGAACAGGCTGCTTCTCCCCCACACATCTATTATACAAACTCGTGTAAGTTCACTGGGTAAAACCTGATGTTCAACTTTCGCACAAAGTCAGCAGAATGAAAGAAAAAGAAGGAGAAGCCCAACCCCCACCGCATTCTCCAGTTTTGCTCCGTATGCAAAACCTGTCTGCACAGTTCTGCTGAGCGCTGATGCCCTACTTTCATCCCTCACATAGCTCAACTAAAAATACACTGAGATTTCAAGCAGGGTCCCTGCTGTGAACTGAGTGCTCAGGCGTTGCTGCAGCCCCAGCCCCAGCCATGCCTGCACCATGCCGTGCTCCTGGCACAATTTATACCAACCCTGGGCAACATAGGATGAGAAAAAGCCAGCAATCTTGAGAAAAATCAATAACCCTCCTTCCCATCAGCTCCAGCAAAATGTCCTGATGTGGTGTTGTAAGGGCAAAATTGAAGGAGGAGGTCACAACTATTGCTACTATTAGTGGTGTTTATAACAGGGTGGCACCGACAAAACCCTGCTGGTGTCGAGGGTGGATTAGAGCAGTAACATCTGGAGCTCTGAAACAGTCATGAAAATAAAACCATGGCCAAAACTATTCATACTTGCTTTATGTGCTGAAACCGAAAAGAGACTATCGTGCTATTTTTTGTCTAATTTGTGCAGTCCTGAGGAAGCAGGATAAATAAACGTTTGTAGAAACCAATTTTAAAAACAAGGGAATCTAATGGTGAATATTTGTGTTGAAGATAGGGCCAATGCACTTTTCTGCTCTGAAAAAAGTGGATGAATTTTAGCAGCTGGTTTCTCAAGTTGTCCTGAACAATGGGGTTTTTTGACAAGAATGTGGTTACCTTTGAGGCTTCAGCTTGAAATTCACTTTAGCTGTCTTCTGCCTCATTTTCTGTTACATAAGAAGGAAAATGGGAATTATTTCATGACACATATAGATGATTTGCAAATAAGGATGTACATACATGGACCTAATTTATTTGAGGAATGGCCATTACTGCTGTGACGAGTCAGCTGTTTCCACATGCAGAGCATTAACCTCACAGGTTCTTTGTATGAGGACGTTCCCTGGTTATGACCATCATTTGCAATACCTGGGATGTGACCCCAAATGTCCCAGCTGTGGGAATGTTTACCTGATGATCTTGTGAATTATGGCATTTAATTCCTGTTGGGGGCACAAATCTCACATGGAGCCTCTGCCCACAGCAGGACAGGGGACAAAGGAGCTTCCCTGCCCACAGAGAGGTACCCAGGTCCTTGTTTAGGAGGAGGAATCAGGCTCTGAAGGAAAGCCTGTTGGAGAGTTTACTTCCCAGGGCAACCCCCACTGTTGCAAAAAAAAACGCCTATGATGCAATTCCTTGGCAGACTGGATTATGAGTAAAATACTTGTAAAAGCCATGAAGGCACAGACATTTAATTTAGACTTCAGGATGCTGTTGCTTTTTTTCCTATTAAGTATTAATTCCCTTTTAAAGAGTACTTTTGAGCTGTTTTGAGAATACAACTGGTAATCTAATGTCATCTAATTAATTAAGAATTTCATACTCATATGTATTAGCAGTCTGCTATTATTGCTGAGGACATTTCGCTGGTATTTAAATACATTGAACCAAACATGAATTGCATTTAAATGGCAATGATCCATACAGCTTCCTGGAAAGGTATGGCTGGGAGATAAAGTCTGACTTTGCTTGCCTGACCTCGATGTCCTGGCAGTACACTGAGACAGCTCAACTAGGATTTCACCCCATAAATCAAGAAATGGAAAGGAAACAACAGAGTTTCTCCCAAAACACAGCATAGAGTATTTGGCAAGCCCACTGGTGACAAACACAATCTTACCAGTCACTGTCACCCTCATTAACAGCACCACCTCTCTTTTCTGCTCTGCTGTCCTTTCTCACCTGGCTTGTTGATTCTTTTGACACATATTTTATTGGAGATGTTGACAGGAGCCCTATAATATCCGTAGTCACAGATGCAGAGGCAGATCTGGTGGAAGGTGAAGATTTGAGCCTCCTTGTTCCCTGAGTCCAGCTCCCATCAAGCTGAGGTGGCACCCTTGGTGCATCCCTGTCTTCTTATGTCCTGGAGGAGGTGTCAGGCAGCTGGAAAGAGAAAGGGTGCAGAAAGGAGAAGATGGGGTGTGGGGGTTTAACCACAAGAGATACATCAGTGGCAAGTGCTCTCCTCTAGGAACTCTCTCAGTTGTTTCCATTTCCAGGATGAGTTCACAGCACTTATGCATTACTCTTACACTCGTCTAATACGGCACACATTGATTTTTCCCCTTACTCTCTGCTGACTGCACAGTCTGAAACACCAAAGACCTTAAAGTCAAGGTCAAGTTTTTATTCCCTGAGTAAACAAGCTGTGGAGAAGGGGAAAGAGGGAGCAAGCACTTATACGAAAAGATAGAAAGCTATTGAACAAATATATTCCTTCTAAAAAACCTCTCCAACGAAGAAGGCATGCAAAAGATTAATTCTTTCAGTCTGCAAATTCTGCATGAAATAAAATCCTTACTTCTGAGGAATAAATGTTCAGAGCAGGCCAGTGTTCACGTGATCAAAACGAAGCCATTTTCTAATGCTTAAAGTCAAACACGACATTAAACACTGTAGTGTGTACCTTGTAGTCAAGGTACAATGAAGCATTAAAAATTGTTTCCATCTTGCTAGACAGGAAACTTTTCTTTTGCCCATGCACTGAATACTTTTATTCCTCATCATTGTATCTTTGCATTGATCCCATTGCATCAAACTCCCAGTGTTATTTTTGAGCAATTAATGACTCCATCCATTATTGTCCATTTGTAATTAGAAGCAAAGTTAGACAGAAAATGTCTGGCTGTTTATCTGTGATTCATGGACTCCCTTGAGCCTACAAATTTGGCTGGAAACTTGGTTAGAAATAATTTTGGCCAAAGATTTTTGGATGGCTCTTGCTTGTCTTGAGCTGAAATACAATGAGTTCAAGTGTTTTGGGGCTTCTGCTTTGGGTTTCTGCCAGACAGAGAAATGGGTCAGTATGAAAATAATAATGCAGCAAGGTGGAGGTACAGGAGCTGCCTCACTGGGGCAAACCTGGGTCCCATTCAGACCCAATGCCTCAGGCACCAAGAGCATCCCATGCACAGGTAGGGGCAGACACAATCCTTGTCAGCCTCAGCCCCATCTCTCAAAGATTCATTCAAAGCCTGAACTCTGATACTTAATGCTCTTTCTGATTTTCATTACGCTTTATCTGATATTTTTCATTAAAATGAGTTAATATGTATCTGGTAATAATTGCAAGCTGATGTTCCAGCTCTGTTTGGAAACAGAGGGTCCCAGCTGGAGCTGACAGCACAGGTTTGGGACAAAACAAATTATCTTATGCAATTTAGTTTAGCTGTTTTCAATGCTAGTATAATTAAATGAGACAAATTCTACAAGGAGAGATAATACCTTTTATTAGAACAAACTGGTTTTGAGAAAAAAAAAAAAAAAGCAGGTATGTTTTCAGGCACACAAACTCTTTTTCAGGCTTATATGTCAGAAAGCCTGTCAGTGTATCAGCTGGCCCAACAAATGATATTACTTTTCTGTATAAATAGGGCTTCAGTCATATCCTTAGATGATAACAGCAACAATAACACTGCTAACATAATTAAAAGCAGTTGGGGATGATTGAATGCCATTTCGCTGCAGCATTGGACATGAAGTTTCCCAAGAATGGCAGGGTGGAGTCATGCTGCAGACACAAAAATATTTGTACTTTTCTCTTTATCTTTACTCCGCAATTCTGATTTTACTTACACCAGTGTAAATGGAAGCCACTGCAGCGATCCCCTTTGGATTTTGCATGTTTTGTAGAACAGCCTCACAACCTTGTATCTCTAATGCAGAGGATAAAAGTAGGTCATCCATTTTCTCCACCATCCCTCTCTCTCAGTAACATTAACCAAAAAGAACAGTGCGTGCACATTTTAGCTGGCATCACCGTCACCATATTCCATCAAATTATGACCCTTCAGTCCCACCATTGGAGCGATTCCCAGAAAACAGCAATAATGTAAATCAGGCAGTAATGCAAATGATGCAAAGAAAGAGAAATCCTCCTAAGGTGGAAAATGGATTGACAATAAGCCAGCTTAGCTTTCCCTGATGTTGTTTATTTTCTTATTATGTTCTTAAAGCAAATTTTCCCCAGACGCCTCACAACTGACTTCACAGACACAAATAGAAACAATTTGTACGTCGCAGTAAATCTTGAAAGAAGCAAATCAAGACTTACAAGAAGGGAGTCAAGACAGGCAAGATAAGAAGTAGAGAATGATTAAACAAAATAATTTTGGAAATTTAGATATTAGAATTTGTTCTCTGGGTGAAAGCAAAACATGCCATCAAAGAGCAGGGACGTAAAGGAGTTTTTACACACAGGATTAGGCGAGGTGTGGAAAAAACATCTTCCAGAGGGAGGAGACAATAAGATGTGCAACAAAAGGGCTGGAGATTCATGAAAGCTGGGGGGAAAAAAAAAACCAAAAACAGGGAGAGAGCTGAGGGCATGAGTGAAAGAGCCGTTGTCTGCTGGCCAGGATTCAGGTGATGCTGTGCCACATCCAGCACCAGGATCTGCTCCCAGCTGTCCCCAGGAGCCATCAGGGTGCCTTGGCTGCAGCAAACAGCGGCTGCAGGTGTCCCATGCAGCACTTTGTCTGATTTCCCCTTTTGTTAAATACAGTTTCCAAGCCTGCACTTTTGAGTCACCAGACAAAATTGCAAGCTCCACCAGTCCGGGAGAGAGCGTGCTGCTGACATGCGCAGAAAGGCTCCAAAACGCCCTAAATTAGCACTGCCAATATTTATTTCTAAACATCAGAGAGCCAGGGAAGTAGAGTAGCACTTTGACTGTTTTGATTTGGAAACATTTGTGCAGATTCAACACTTGTCTGCAGCACCCTTCTGGGATGAAACCACATAGGTACAGCAAGTGCCAAAAGTGCAGACACAGAATTTGGAGGGGAAATTCCAAAACTCTGTGTAATTTTGAAGAAAAGCCATTTAAAAGAAGTCTGATAAGGCAGAAAATTTGTATTTCAGATAGCTCACTCCCTCTGTAGCCATAACTCTCCCAAGAACCTCATGCCTTTGTTTTGTTTTGAGAAAAAGCCAGTAAAAGAGTCACGTTTAAAACCATTTAACTATTTTTAAACAAACTGCATTTTAGTTATTACCTACTAAATGCCATTGCAGGACATGAAAATAATTTAAAATGATTGATTATCTACATATAAATCCATATTTAATAATAGCTATCTTCATGTTTAAGGGAGGTAACAGAACAAGGTTCTTGGTGATTCCTACTTCTTATTATAACATCAGTTGTGAAAGCAGATTTGCCTAATGGAAGGCCTAGCACAAGAATTCTCTATAAAAAATGTATGAAGATCAGAAATAATTGCCATAACTGTTAACGTTGTGTTATTAATCATTAATTTTCATTACTACTATGGATCATAATTATTATGTAGCCGCAATAAACACATTGGCACCTGCATATCCAGGGTGTGATGGCAGGGGGTTTTCTGCCTCTTATTAAGGACTTTGCTGTGTTAAAAGCAGTTTTTCCAGATTTTCCTCCTTTGCAAAGGCAGTTTGCCCATGCCAGGGGCCGAGCCTTCTCCCATTCCCCCTGGCTCAGCCCCACCAGGGATGCCCTTACCCCACGGCAGCACACGCATCCACAGCTTGGCATCTCAACATTATGGACTAGCACCAGGGCAAGTGTTGGGAAAGAGTGAGTTATTTGATGTTTTCTGCCTCTTTTGAATCTATGGGTTATCCTGAGATAATGATCCTGAGGATGATCCTGAGACTGATACAGACAGTGGAAAGAGAAAAATCTCACAAATCAGATCTTCCCCTCTTCATTAGAATCCCCATATAGGAGCAGATGTTCATGGAAAACAAATACAAAGAATATCTTTGGAGGAATTTGCTATAATATATTTACAATTATAGCATTGAGGGGTCATTCCAACACAGTGTGCAGAGTTCTGGACATTTCTGTGTTCATCCAGTGCCTTTCATTCTCCAAACCCATCCTGACTCTGCTAAGAGCAGCTCAACACTGCTGTGCACATATCTTCTGCATCTATTTCCCCTTCCCTTGCTGGAGGTTGGGTAATGCTCATTCCTCAGCGCTGTGATCACAGTGGAAAGCCCAAACTCACCCTTTTCCCCTGAAACATAATTCAGTGGGATATTATTTCATAAAAAAAATATGGCTGGTATATTTTTGTTTCACATGAAAAAGACCAGGATTCAATAATGCAGACATGGTCTCACGGGAATGAAATCCCTGCCTATATTTGGCCACGCAAATTTAATTTTTGTTAACCCTAAAGTGGAAGGACAACTCAGTATATTTAACAGGAGTGACTGGCAGAGCTGTCTGCACTGAAGACCACAGTACAATTGCCTTGGGCTGAGAATAATAATAGAACTGGAAATAATTTTTGAATTGTGATGTCGCGGAGAAAGACTATTTAAAAGCAGCTATGCATGCTCTGAGTCACTGCAGCAAGGCCTCCATGCTGCAGATTTGTCACTGCTCCATTCCAGCCACTGAGAGTCAATCTGCTCCTGGGGTTATAGGAAACGGAGACAGGTAGGAGGAAAGGGGAATAGATTAAAATATGGAGAAAGGAAGGTTCTAGGGATACCTCATTGTGGCTTTCCCAGGACTTAAAGCTACTAAAAAAGAGGAAGAGCAGCTTTTTAAATGGACAGATAGTGATTTGAGCCTTAGTGGTCTTAAACCAAAAGAGAGAGATTCAGATTAGATGTTAGGAAGAAATTCTTTACTGTGGGGTGTTGAGACACTGGTACAGGCTTCCCAGAACAGTTGTGGGTGCTCCATCCCTGGAAGTGTCCAAGGCCAGGTTGGATGGGGCTTGGAGCAACCTGGGATAGTGGAATGTGTCCCTGCTCATGGCAGAGGGAAATAGCAAGATGATCTTTAAAGTCCCTTCCAACCCAAACCATCTATGATTATATGAGAACAGAAGAAAATGACACTAACAATGCACAGTGAATGAATCAGAATTTTCTAATCCCAGTGCTGGGCAGGGCACCGAGTTGTATCTTGATTTGCTGCTCACTGGTGTAGCTAATGCATCCCTTTCCTCTGCAGAGTCTATAAACAGACAGATAAAGGCTACTGTGTCATGAAGGGCATGAGAACCACATGTAGGAAATGACAGTTTATTAGGAATTCCTTGCTATCCTGATTCTTGCAGCAAAATCCCAAAGAGCCGCAGAGAGGGAGGTAAAAAGTAGTGGATGTGCTGTGGCAGCAGGGTCCAGCTACCCCATCATGACAATGTTGTGTCTGGTGTCCAGATAGGCTCTGGGCAAAAGAACTTTTAAACCAGTTAGATGAGGAGGCCAAGGCTTAGAAAGAATGAGATTGAAGAGGTGTTGAAGAAGTACAGCTGCAATCCTGGCTCTACTCCATTGATCAGGATACATTTTTAGTGATGCTCAGACTGCCACAACAGGGACATGTGAGTGTTGCAAGCAGCTCACAGCCCTTTCCCACAAAACTGTCCTGTCTGTGGCCATATTAAAACCCTAAATTCATCTGCTGCTGCTGAAGAGACTTTAGAACAAGATATCCCAAGGCCTTGAGTGGCCTCAGGTGTTTGGGGAGCTGCAGCATCTAAGGAACTCCACCACTACGAGATGTCCCTAAGTCCTTTGGCTCTGCAGCACAGGCCACCAGGGCTCACCCATCACAACATCCTGAGCACAAGGATGTGCCTGATGGTTGAGAGGGTCCCTGCTCTGCAGGGAGCACCACTGGGGAGGAAGGTGAGCTTAAACACCAGCAAAACCATGGTCCGAGAGTGCCAGAGCCAGAGCAGAAACTGAGCCGACCATAAACAGAGCTGGTTCCACAGCAAATGTTTGAGCAAGGAAGGGAATCAGAAAGCAGATAAATTAGCCTTTAAAAGCCAAGCAGCCACATTGCTGAGCTCTCTCAGCCATTTCAAGCATGAGGAGCAGAGGACACAATAAATCCCTCTTTGTTCTTCTGCCCTCCCCATGGGCCTGATCAGGAGATAAGACACAGGCAAGGGTTCATTTTGCTGGTAAACCATGGGGTTATTCATTAACCTGCTTGGCTAAATAAAGCCCTGATAAGGGCAGAGCCCTGGTGGGGGCAAACCCAGGTGCAGTGGGGCCCAAAGACTACTATGGGGTGTGCAGGAATTCCATGTCCTGTGTCAGGGCCACCGAGTCACACATGGTCATGCATAGCCAGGGTGCCACCATGCTTTGGGGCACAGAAAAAACTCCATTCCAGCAGCCCCCTTTTTGCACAGCAAAAACAGG
Organism: Tichodroma muraria; assembly: GCA_013390105.1. Taxonomy (NCBI): domain Eukaryota; kingdom Metazoa; phylum Chordata; class Aves; order Passeriformes; family Sittidae; genus Tichodroma; species Tichodroma muraria. The sequence goes on along the minus strand of WAAG01064969.1, from coordinate 140,280 downwards.
GATGTTGAGGAAAGGCAGTGATGCACTGTTGGATGAAGGCATTGCTTCCTTTTAGCAGCTGGAGATGCGACAGGAGTGACAACAGTGAGAAAAGTAGATGAATATGGATTTTTTAGTTTGGTCGTAAAATTCAAAAACAGGGAGAAAATGAGTAAACTCAAGTATTTTTCTCAACGGGAAGAGAAATGGTCTTTTTTTATTATATAATTCTGGTTTAAAAATTTTTTTCCTAAAATTTAGGTCAGTTTTTAAACAACAAAGCTTGTTTCCAAACAAAAAGTCAAAATATTTTGTTTTGATGATGTTGAAACAAAATGTCTCCATATCTCCAAACCATTTCTTTTTGACATGTCAGAAAGAAACATTTGTACACTTTCTAATTTTTTTCGCAAATACCGTTGGTTCCTGCATTTTTCAGTGAACTTATCCATTTGAGGAGTGTCACTCAACTCTAAAAATTACCATACATATAGAGCTACCTCTGTTACCACATTATGTCTCATGCAAGCGTGCCAAATGTGAATTCCTCACAAGGGAGCTGGTTAGACTTCAAAGCTGACCGATAAAGCCTGAGAAGGCACAATGCCAATTAAAAGGGTCAAAATGTTCGTCAACTTTCCTTCAACCCTCCCCAGGGTCCCACTCTGCAGGTCAGTGCTATGAGCCACAGTCAGGTGGGTTGTCTTGCTGTCTTTGAAGAGCACATTTTTGAGGGTCAAACCAAAGCTCACACCCTCCCACATGTGTTCAGATTTGTGCTGTAATTCTCATTAAAGCAGCCTGTCTAAATCAGAGCTTCTGGGAAATGCATTTGATGGATCATTGTAGGGACCCTGTTGATCTGCAGGTCTCTACAGGTACCTAAAATAACTCTCTGCTGGCTTCTTGCAGGGAGGTTTTGTGGGATCTAGCCATAAAATCATGGACACATCTGGAAATCTGTGACTCCTCCAGAGCCCAAAATTTTTTGTAAGGAACCATGAAACAGAAACATCCCTCTACACAGCCCTAAGGAAGGCTGGTAGGTAGCTGCAATGCTTGGGGTGACCCTTCCTGTCTCATTTGTCTTCAGAAAATGTCTTCTAGCCTTCCTCTGGGGGTCTGATCATCAGCTCCCTGGTTAAATATTATTAGACCGGGGGAGGCGCACGATTCTTGTGCTCCTGCTGTCTGGGTGGGTGAGAGAAGCCCAGGTCCTGCTGGGGTGGTGGGCTTTATGGAGAGTGGCAGCCTCTGAGGTGCCAAACCCTTCTCAGCACCACGGCACATCTGTCTGAGGCCACAGCTGGCACATGCCAGAGTTTCATCAGCTCCCACTGATTTAAATAAAACCCCCCTCTTTGTTGCTAATCACTCCATTCAGGGTTGGAAAGTCCACAGAACCAAAAATATACACAGTTAGTCAGCAGGTTTGTGAATATTTTGAGATAGTGTAGGTCAAAAGTCAGTTTGATGGCATTATCTTGATTATCCTATGGAAGTCTTTACTCAAAAATAGTCTCAAAAAGTGCAAATTTAGCAAAACTTGGAGCTGGAATCATTGGAAAGCATTAAACGTACTCACCAAGCTAAATTCACATGAGGGCAGTTACTGTGTAATAGGCAGATGCTTTTAACTAACCTTTTATGTTTTGGTAGTTATTCACATCCAGGAACAATATTAGAGGTGTAAGGTTAGAATAAAAAATAATAACTTCCTAAAATCGTAATGCAGGGGTTTTATATTCAGACCTACCAGGTGCATGCAGAATCATAGAATTATAGAATCACAGGATGGCCTGGGTTGGAAGGAGCCTTTAAAATTGTCTTGTTCCAATTCCCCTTCTAAGGACAGGGACAATTTCCCCTGGACCAGGTGGCTCAGAGCTTCACTCAGCCTGGCCTTGGACACTTCCAAGGATAAGACATGTGCATTTATCGTTTTTTAAAATAAATCTTAGGTTAAAACAAGCTACAGAGGTTGCTGCTGTCAGGACAGCTGGCAAGCATGGTACATGGAGAGATTTTTTAGGGAATCTGTTTCTCCAGGGTATTTTCTTGGTCAACCTTAGTGGTCAGGGATGCAGGGCATGTCTGGGCTGAGAGCAGAGACTTCCTGTGCTCTCTGTGCAATGTGACTTCTGGCTGTGGAAGGCACCAAAATGATCTTTCAGCTTTCCTTATCTGCCCTCATGCACACACAGACAATTTGTACACCTTCACCTCATTCTGCCGTGCTCCATTACAGTGATTTATGTGCTGTCTGTCATCTGGAGCACTGGAGGAACACAAGTGAGGGAAGAGAAATAAGCAAATAGTAATCAACAGAGATAACACAGCAATGAGTCCACAAATACTACCCCTAAGCAGGCAGCAGTGTTAAGCTCCCAAGGAAAGGGATAATACAGGGGATCTTAGTTCTCCAGAGAAGGGCAAAAGAAGGAGCCTTTGGCAGGGGGTTACACCCTGTGGAGGAGTGATCCAGCACTGTGTTCTTTGAAGGGTACAGGAAACACCAGAAAGGACTGGCTGTGGACATGGTAAAAGAAATCTGATATTGTGAAATGGAAAGAGGAGAGCTCCTGGTAGGGAGGTGGAGAGGCAGATGGATGGTGGCAGGGAGCAAGATTGGATTGGGCCGCAGTGCTGAATGTGGTGTGAGCGTTGAATGCCCCTGTCCAGCCAGGCAGGTGGAACAGGTGTTGTGTGTGCCACAGAGCTGATGAGGCCAAAAAATATTCATCCCTTTTACCCTTGTGACCATGCCTTTGATTGCTGCTTGTCACCTCAGGGCTTTTTGTCACAGCCAAAGCACAGCACTGTACTGGAGGCTTTGCCAGGGCCGCAGGAGTGTGACATACCCAGGTCTGTGACAGCTGTGCAGGGAGCCAGGTGGCTTTGGGAACGAGTTTGGGGTGGAAAGAACAGCAGAGATGCGCCACAATCCCTATCCATGCCAAAGCTCACCTGGCCCATGCTGGGATTCTTGGGGGGTTCTGTGCAGGGCCAGGAGCTGGGCTCGATGATCCTTGTGGGATCCTCCCCGCCCAGGACATTTCATGATTCTCTCTGCACAGTTTGTGTCACAGACCAATGGCACTGTGCTGGCCCCCAGGCCAGGGCACACCCCAGCAGCAGCTGTGGGGCTGTGTGGTTAAAGAGGGGCCTCTTGCTCAGCACTCAGCATCCCTACATGATTAGAGAAGAACCGGGGCCCTTTTGGATATTAGCGGATGGTAAATTTTTCCCTTCATTTGTTATTCGTGATGAATAATGAATTATTCTCATAACATTTACTATGCTGTTCATTTATTATACAGGACAGGGGAATGTTTAGAGCTAATTATTGCTAGGAAGGCTCTGCACTTGCAAAATATGTGACTTTTGCATATTTTTATATCTGTGCTTCAAGTGGGGGAAGGGCTGTTTGTTTTAGCAGGCTTTTCCCCTCTGACATCCAGCCTCACCACTTGCCTGCAGGCAGGACAGATGCCTCCCTCACCATCAGCAGCCAAGCTGCTCTTCTCCTTTTGCAGGAGGAGCCCCTGGAATAGGTCTGGAAATTAAATTGTCACTTTTCCTTACACACAGTAGTAGGGAGGAGCAGTGTTTTGCTGGCTGATGGGGCAGAGGTCCATAACAGCATCACCACGGCTATCCCATCACCCTGTCATGGGGCTGCCACTGCTGCCAACACCTCAGCAGCTGCATCCAGGGAGAAATCCTACACTACAGTGCTATGTCAGCCATGAGCCAGGGTCTGTTACCTGGGAAATGCCCGGAGCAGTGAGTGATGGCAGGGCTCAGGTGGAGAAACCAGGCATTGCTGGAGAAACCAGGCAGCCAAGTCCTGGGAAGCCAGAAGGAGATGGCCTCCTGAATTGGGAGAGGTTGGGGACCCTGTTTGTTATGCTCTAAGTACTGTACTGGGAGCCTAAATGAGTAATATCCCTAACAGTGCTCTACCAAGGGCTGTAAATTGTCAGTTGTCAAAACTAACTGTGCTGTGCTGCTGCTCACCAACAGATTTATCCTGGCCATTTACAGTTAGTAAATAATTTATCCATTATTTTGAAAAATGCTTTTAAGGAGGCTCGAGCCTCATGTCCATGCCCTCTCCCCTGGGTGCAGGTGCAGCACTCTGCCAGCTCCCACGGCCGGCTGTGTCCGTGCCCTGCCCATGCACAGAAGGGTCACCATCCTGATTTCCTGATTTCCTGATTTCCTGATTTCCTGAGTGTCTGGCTACAAGAAGCAGAGCTGGCAGGAGGGTTGCAGTGTCCCCAGAGTTTAGCCTTGTTTGTAGCTCCCAGCTTGAAAGGGAGCATCGTGGATGCCCCTGTGCCTGTGCCTTTCTGAGTCCTGTGTGACACCTTGTGGGTCCGACCCCCAGCCGGAGAGAGCTGGCAGAGAAACCACTGACCTTGATGGAGCAATGTACGTTACAGCAGGAGACAAGCTAGTTCTGTGCTGTCTAATATCCTCCTTATCTTCATTATGTGCCTAATATCAATGTCCTCTTGTGGCTTCTAGAGATACCCTTACATATCTCTGGATAACTGTTACCAGAGCTAAGCCAGTGAGAGGTTTATAAACCCATGGGGAAAGATAGTTCAACACCATGTTTCTGAATAATTGATTATCACACGCTTCAGTATAAAACTGATCTTCAGTGATACCCTTTTGGCTGTGCCTCATCATGCCTTTTTGTTTTATTTTCATTCCCCAGCAGAAATCTCTCTCCACCAGCTGCCTTTGTAACCTGGTAAGAGCATTGTGAGCTGCCAGTAAATGATCTTTTATTTTATTTTTCATCCTTGTAGTGGTAAATTATTGTGTCAGCACAGAGACGATGCAGGTGACTAACCTCATAAAATGTAGTAAATGATTAATAAAATCTCAAATAACAATAGCTCCATGGGCAGATCATAACTCGCCTCTCAAGCAGCCCCATGCCTTTAGAGGATTCCGGCTGATTGCTTTGTGGGTGAGATTTTTTTTGCCATGAGACAACAGAGAAATGCCAACCTAGAAACAGCTTGTGAACACTGAGAAGAGAGACACCAGACCCTGATTTTCAGGCACAGGGAACCCCCCCTGCACTGAGCAGTGTCAGCACAAGCTGGGGTCCCACAGGCGGGTGCTGTGCCACTGGGGCCAGGGCCACGGCTGGCAGAACACAGGGACACCAGGAGCACATGCTTCAGGGCAGGGGGACCCCTGGGGACATGCAGAATGCTCTCAGCTGTGGGTGATGGAGGGAGCCTCTGCTAAACCATAGCCATGATCCCAGAGACACAGAACAGTCTGCTCCAAGGGGCTTTTTAAATTAATTTTCTCTTCAGACAGGGACAATTACTTTTGGTAAGGTTAAATTAGCCACTTTGATGGGAAGGCTTCTGGGCTGAAGCCCATTCTCAGCAGATTTCAGAGGGGATGAGAGCTTGGCATGCAGTGACAAAAGTGGTCCCCGCTTGCTCAGAGATTTCTGAAGCAAAACAACTGTCCAGAGGCAAACAAGTGCTAAACATGAGCAGAAAAAACCCTTCAGAAAAGCCTCGCCTGGACCCTTGCCTGCCCTTCCCAATGGGAAGCTGAACCACCAGCCAGCAGGACTGGGAAAGGAGTGCACATGAAGACTCCTTCTGTTCATGTTTAGTTTTACAGGACCTACAGAACTCAGAGCGACAGAGGCTGTGCCTCAGCTGCATCATCATCACTTTGGCACTCACCTCCACTGACACAGTACCCTTGCAGAATACAAAAAAAATGCCTTTCTTGGAGCAGCTCTTTATTCCCTGAAGGCACAATATGGGACAGAGACCTCAGAGAAAGGGAAACAAACTGTACTTTTCCATGTGACTCCAACTATTAATATTCCAGTATTGGCCAAGCACTTGTAGAGCTGTAACGAGAACATCCTCTTATGTGCTGTTTCCAGGATTTATACACAACAAGCAATACATAAATATCAATTAATGAAGCAACTATAGAAAAATTAATTAAAACATGAGAGGATAGAAGCCTCTATTCAGCCCCCTAAAAAGGAACGACATGCTCACAAACCCCTCCCTCCTGCTCAGAAGAAAGCTCTCAATTCCAGAGGAAGGAAACCATTAATTTTTTTTTAATTGCACAATACTTTTAAATTAATTTCCATAAGCACCATGATGGAAACAGCAAATGGGGGAGGGAAAATCAAAGATTTCAGGCTTAAATTAGGACTCGAGAGCTGTCTCTTGCCTGCTGGTTCTGATTCAAACTCTCTCTATCCCTTAATTTCCCTGTGGTGGCAAAGGTGCAGACAGCAAGGAGCAGCCTGGCTGGTCTCCTCCATGAAGTCCTTAGTGTCAGGGCTTAACTAATGGCACCTAAACCTATAAACCTAAAGCTATAACCATTATGCATGAATTAGCCTGAATCAAAATTAAAAACTGTTAAAAAAGACAGCTGAAAGTGAAACCCCCACATTCATGGTGAGGTTGTTTTCTTTTTCCCGTGTGGTGTTCCAGCCACAATCTGGACATGGTTTGTTGGTAGAAAGCTGAGTTGATCCTGACTCCAGCACAGCCACGGGATTCTCTCCATTGGCCATCCAAGGATGTAGCTCATCCTGCTGGAAGGAAACATGGAACAAAACAGGGCAATGGGCAAGGAGCATCTCCTGGGCCAGCCAGGCAGAGAGCCACTGTACTTGGCAGGCAGTGTGGGCAGGCTGGAAAACCTTTTGCAACCTGCTCACCCCCAGATGACATCTGTGACTATTTTCATTTTTTCTGTGTCACAGTGATTGTCCCTTTGGGTCCGGCAGAGTTCTGGTGCCAAGGAGCTGCCAGTGACTGTCACAGCCAGGCACTGGACTTGAAGATCATTGGTTGCAAACTGTAAAATGCTCTGATCCTATTTTTTCCTCAGGCTTTTCCAGCTGAGAGCCAGGGATATCTATTCACTTTCAGTGCAGAGAAAGTGGATCAGTGTGACTGCCTTTCATAGAAAAATAAATGGAAAATAGGGCAACTCGGCAATGATTTTCCCGCTTTTCCAAGAAGCGCACAAGACCTGCTTCCACAGAGGGGGTGAGCACAGCAGCACTAGGATAAATAAACTGCAGCAGTGTCTGCTGCACACGTCAGTGCCCTACAGAAGCACTGGTTCAGGGATGCACAGCCAATATGTCACACACAAACACTATGCACTCACCGCTGTTATCCCAGGGACTGCGAGGGTTGGACCCTCATTAACACCACCAACCATGACAACATTTTCCTTTGCCAGCACCCAGAGCTGAGATTCTAGAGTGTTTTCCTTCAGGCAGTACCCCTTTGACTTTGTGTGCAGCTGGAGGTTTGCCCAGCTTGGTTTTGAACCAGCACTTCAGGAACTGATCAGTGCTGCTTCCACCCAGCAGCTCAAGGTGCTTAGCAAACAGCAGAGCTTCATCTGACTTGCAAGGCACAGGGTATTTTACAGCAACTACCTCAGAGCTTGATGAACAGACGCAGATTTTCTAAAAATCACTGTGCATGTGAGGCCAGGTGTCAGGAAGGAGCTGCTGAAGACACCAAGCTCCAGGCCACGCCTCGTCCCCTGCTGTCCCCTCTCAGGCAAAGGTCACCTCTGCTTTCCTAACACTTTCCCTCCTCAGTAAGGAGCTGCTCCATTGACTTATTTCACTTTCTGCATTTATCAAAAATATCATCCATTAGATGTAATGGGTAAAAAAAATATTTTGCACATGTCTGGGCTTGTCTCCTTGAAGCTCCTCACAAACAGTATGAAATCAGTTCTTACAGTGAGCTGGGCAGGTCGGTGCCTATATTAATGTATCTGTATTCCCACAGATGGCTGAGGATGATGATCAGAATTCACAACAGTGCAGCAGGAGAGCCAGTCAAGATCTGGGGAAGGCAGTGGTTGAGTCAGGACCAGAGCTTAAGTTTACCAGAGTCCCCAGCTTAAACAAGGGTGTATCCTAAGACAAGGAGTCCCACCTGATGCTGTAGCAGAGTGGTCTCAGCCTGTGGCTTTGTTATGCCCAGACCACATTGACTTGCCCTTTTCCCTTCTTTGTACCCTTCCAGCAGTACTTAGAGCTGTGCTAACAGCAGCTGGTTCATCACTTCCATCCAAGCTGGGGGAAGGAGTTCTGTCCAGGGTCTTGCCTGAGCATCCTGGTGGTGATCAGTGAGCACCACCTTGACCAGGGCTCTGCCTTGACCAGGAACATCAATGCCTTTGCTGCCTGCAACTCCACCTGGCATCAGCTCCCACACCAGGACAGAGCAGGGCATACAGCCTGTTTCCTCATTTAACAGAACTTGTTAATTTTTCTCTTTTATAACCTGCAGCATTATCAGCGGCAAATTACTGCTATCGATAACTCATTAGCAAATAAAATGAAAGACAACGCTGCCGACATCTGTATGAAGCCATGTCTGAGTGGCTCTGGCTCCTGCTTATTGGGCTTTTAGTATTCATTAAGGCTGGTAAACGATATGTGTTTAAAATGCTGATCTATGCAGCATGTGTTGAACTCTCAATCTGCATTAGCTGAGACAGCAGCTCGTACCAGATCTGCTGCCTAACGAACTTGATTTATCATAGTTTCCTAAGCCCTGTTTATGAGGCTGTTTTTTTTGTAATGACTTAATATTTTTTTCACGTGGGAGAATTTATCAACATCTGTGCATCACATTGTGTCGGGTGGCCGGGTGGCCTTGGTTGTAGCTGTAGAGCAGAGCCAGGGCAGAGTCTCTCTGCTGGGATTCCTGTGACTGCTTTCCGAATGACAGCTAATTTAAAAGGTGGTGCTTCCTCTGGCCATTTGTATCAAAAGAGGGAAAAGCCGATTATCATTTCCTCTCCTGTCCTTTCTCTGTATGGTTGAGGAAAAGGAGTGCAGGGCTGTGGGGCTGGGGAGTTCCAAGCCACGGGCTGCCAGCCAGGCTGGGTGGCAGATAAAAAGATGGGTTGGACGTCTGTACTGACAAAAAGTGATATTTGTGCACGTCACCGGGCTCTGAGCAGGCGGGGTTCTGTTCTGACGTTGACTCTGTCCTCTCCAGCAAGCTTGACCCTGACCAGATAAGATACTCTGTGCTGTTCCGTTTCTTATCTCTGAAGGCTGCAGCCCCGTGACATCAAAGATACACAGAACTGTTCCTTAGCACATTTACCCACAACATTTTCACCTGGTGCCCTCAAAACCTGGCCCACAGTCTGCCAAAAGCATGACTTCAGATACCTTGTTCACAGCATGCTGCTATTAGACAAAGACCGGGCATCTTATACCATCTTAATGATATTCTCAAGCATCTTCCAGTGGCCTCTGGATCTCCTCTGGTCTCCCTTTTGCAAACCGAGGCAGCTCCCTGAGAACGAATTCCCTTATAGAGAAAATGTCTCTATGCATTTAGGGCTTTGTTGGTTGTTTTTTTTATAGTCAGCTCACTAAACATAAATATTTTAAAGCTAAATATTAAAACATTGGAAGCTTTCTCCGATATGGAATTACATCCAGCTTTACCAGAAATATGTGTGGTTTCCTACTTACCTGTCTCTGAGGGTGGAAGGTGGACAGCAGTGTCTCCAGAGTGACTGGGAGAGAAAAGTAATTGTGAAACACTTGGGGCTTAGGGCACACAAGCCCTTGTGGACCTTGCCATAGCTTTGGGAGCTCAGATATGAACCCAAAGTGCTGGGCTCCCCACCATGTTTCACTGCTAGGAAATTTCCCACTTCCTGGGAAATTTCTTTGGCTGAACCCCAGGCAAAAATCAAAGAAGATGACTATTCTTCTGACTTAGAAAAAATCAGCATTTGATGTTGCTATTCAAAGGCCAATAGGACCACATGAAAAAGCCACCTTTGAGCTACACAGAGCAGCAATAGGGGGAATTGGGAACCGGGGTGCTGCTCCTGCAGTTTCAGGTGTCCTCATGCAGCAGACCAGTGTCACAGCAATGGTAGCAGTAGTCCTCTTGTAAGCACACATTACTGGGTCACACAGCACATTTGTTTCCAATTTGCTTATTCCTGGAATTTGGCATATAATTTCTCATCCACAGCATCTGTGGAAATTTTTATTAGAAGGGGAAAAGCCGTGAAAAAGATCCACCAGTCCTGGATTTGATTTCTGGCTTGGCCATTAACTCAGGCCATCATTATGCAAACAGCCACTGGGTTATCTGACTTCATGCATAAAGACTTGCTGTCATGAGGGGCTGGGGCAAAAATACAGGACTTTACGGGAACATCTCCCTGTCTCTCCATCTCTCTGCATGTAAAATATCTGTAAGGATACTTCTCTCCTAAGGCTGAGCTGACTTTCATGGTTTTACTTGGAAATCTTGAAGGGGAAGTGCTATTAAAGCACAAAGAATGATTATTAAATGATGGAGAGGTATTTTAATGAAATATGCTGGCAAGGTTCCCTTTATTGTGCAGTGCCAGTGTTAAATAGGCTGCTTGAAGAGCTGCATATCTTCGCTTTCTGAGTGAATGGCTGAGAAATGACCAGAGCTGCTTCCCCCAGTGCATTTTGTTGGTGGGTCATTCTTTTTTCTTGCCATGTCTCCTTCATCTCCTCCCCAGTAAATTTAGTGTCAGCTCAAAAGCTGAAGGAGTCCACAGCATTCCTCTCCTGAGTTTCTCACTGTTGGGAAGCCTTTCTCTGTGTGATCCAAAGAGCCTGTATTCCCCTTGTGTAACCAGCCCCAGAAACTTAGCCAACACTGATTCCCCAAAACTGTCACTGGGCCCAAATGCTCCTTGATATCTGTGCTTCGGTTTATCCCACCCAGGATAAATGGTGTGGGGATGTAAAGGGAATCAGAAGAGATGTGGGGATGTGGCTTTTGACCATGATGAGTTTCTTGGAAAGCATCAGCGGCACTGGACACAATGCTGAGCTGGGGTCTGGGACCATCATGGTAGTGTGGGGAGGTCCCCCACCCCCCACCCTGGCCAAGGACCTTCTTTGTGAGGTTTGGGTTTGTTGCACTCCAGTGAAATTGGTTTTGGCTGCAGAAAGCAGGAGGAAGCTATGATTGTTCACGAAGGCTGATGACCAGACTGGCCACAAGTGGCCGAGCTCTCTCCAGCCCTTGAAGCAGCGGAGCTTGAGACAGGCAGCTGTTGCAAGGTCTCCCCACGAGCATGTTACTGGACACCATTTCCTTGTGAATGACCTTTTGTGCTGGAATTGGACCAAAACATGCTCTGCTGAGACAACCATTCCCCTGAGTTGTCCTCATCCAGAGGCAACATGTCCCCACAGCCAGTGACTGCTGTGGACTGAGAAGGCCCCTTTGCAACCTGGCCAAATATTCCTGTGTTACAATCACGTCCTCAGAATCAGCAGGGCTAGCAGGCTGATAGTTTTTTCCCTAGATCTGCAGAAGGAGGTGACTTTTGAATTCCAGTTTGTCTTCCTGAGACCTTCAGGTTAGCCACAAATTCTGGATATGGGCTGGTATCTTTGCTCACACTAGTCCTGCTGGGTGCCACAGAGAAGTGACAACCAGAATTTTGTTTTGTGGTCATCTCTAGCAATTGCCACATCTCCTGGCATGGGAAGTAGGTTGGCAATTCCCCCTGTGTTCATTGAGCCCCTGCCAGTGTGCCACGTGAGTGGGAAACCTAAACAAATCCTAAAACCCCTGTAAGAAGAGATTGCTGTAGGAAGATCGACTTCGGCAACCCAGTGCTACCTTCGAGGAACACAGCGAAAGCCAGCCAAAGACGCCATCTGTTTGTAGTGGAACGTGCAAATTTACATCTATTTCTGAATTCTTGCATTATGAAACTGGAAATGTCTCAGCTGCAGCGTGCACAGGGCATGGAACAGCATGGAGATCCACTCGGTGCTTGAGCCCAGGACACTTGGAGAGCCTGCTCATGCTGACACTAAACAAGGCGAGGCTGTAGCAGGCAGCAGGAACCATTGCAAAACTTCTGTGTCTCACAGAGCCTCTGCAAAGCTCCTCCAAAGAATTCACCAGGCCTCACCATGGAAGAGTAACAACTACTTGATGAGCCAGTTTCCCACATTATGTATCTGGCATTTCCAGGGCCTTGTCCCCCAAAGTAGCTGGATTTGTGTTTGTGAATCATTCAGATTTGCATCAGTTAGAAGCCTCGCTGAACAGTTCTATTTTTCGCTTCTTCTGTTATCTTCCAGTGGTTCACCTCACGCCTCTTTTCCTTCTCTCAGTGCCTGCTCCTCACATGAAAAGGGTGACTGTTTCATCTCCAACCTCCTTTAAATGTTTTGTAGGAATGCCTGAATCTCTGGACAGAGAGGTCATTCAGCACAGAAGGCCAGCACCCATGGCACAGCAGGCAGAGGCTTTGCAGATTGTTCTGGGCAGCCCAGAGGTGGATCCCACTTACTGACCATGGGCTGGAGCTCCCCTGATTTGGAGACCAGCACTCAAGGCTAACATGGGCCCTTGATCTATTAAATCCCAGCCTTTGGGAGTTACCAGCCTCTGGTACTGGTGTGTATCAGCACAGCGAATGTACAGTGGTCATTCTACAAGGCAGGAATGACTTTGGGACATTTTCTAGCCCAAAAAGGCCTGAATTCTGAATTTTCAATATGCTCCTGTACAACAAACAGTAATAAAGACGTGAAAGAAAGGAGACTGCCACCAGGGTGTGGAGCATTTCCATTGGAAGTTGTGGAGCAGTTCCATGTGGAACTGTTACAGAAAAGTTAAATACCATTGACACAGAATGATTATGGTGAGGTTTGGAAGTGTGAATATCCTTAGACTTCGGTGGCCAAGGTGAACATTTGCTCAGCCATGTTAAAGCCTATTAGTCAAACTGTGGATTAGAGAGCTCTGTCTTTCCAATGTAACTTCCCTGCTCATTTGTCTCACAAAACCATTGCACCCTCCCCACGATTAAAGTTGCATGGAGCCTTCAGCTCTGTCAATGGTGTAATTTGCATTTTCCTTGGGTTGTGAGCCTTGGGGCTTTGTCTTGTGTTATATAGGATATGCTATACAACAATTAGCCTGGAACCAAGACAACATGAGTTTACATGATAATGAGCTATTTTCTTCTTCAAAGCCTGACTCGTGTATTCCAGTCATCTTCCAGTCATTTTGTGTGATTCTAGCCTGTGCTTTTCAGAAGATTTTGGTCAGCCACACAGCTTTGGGATGGCAGGAATATGGCTGCTATGACCATTTGCTACCAGTCCTCAAGCTGGCTGACTGACAGTAATGTAGGACAGGTGAAGAATCAATTCTATTGGGTACTTCAATCGTCATTCTATGGTTGCCTGACATTAACATTTTGAACTGATACCAGTTTTATTATTTAAAAATAATATATTTTATAGTTTTAATGCATTAGCTGGATGCTGTGAAACACTTTCAGTGACATTAGTGTATTCTTGCTGCTTTCTGATTTCACAGGGTTTGGGCTCATTCCTATTTATTAATGCTGCCCCTTGGATAATTACAGCTCTCCTCCTTTGTGATCATCTCTGATCATACTATAATTTCCTTTAATCTTCATATGAAACCTCCTTAGATTCAGGATCCAGAATGAATTTGAGTATTATTGATCAAAATAATGTGCCACATCTTAAAAGAGCCCTTACTACATGGTGTATATTCTTGCAGCTCATTACAGCAGAATCACTTTGAAATGCAGTCTTGTCCTCTTCCCTGTAATGGGAAGAAATGATATAGTCTTGATGATATTATTGTTCCCCCCCTTTCGGTGTAGGATTAGTATCAATCAGCTGGACAGCATGATTGATTTTCTAATTAATAAGGCATTTGTATCAGCTTGCATAACCACACAAAGCTTAATGGGTTCCCTACTGTATCTGAAAACTGATTTTGTGTGTGTGAATTTACTCCTGCACTTGGGAAGCTTTTTAGCCAGTGGCAAGGCTAGTTGTAGAATCCTTTACCTGGAACTCCACAGCATAGCAAAGGATTTAAAGCATGTTTCACTAATCACCACAACCAGATTAAAAAGCTTATTTTGAATGAAGGCTTTTGTTCCAAGGCTCAAAAACAATTGAGAGGTATGGGAAGAGGAGAATTAATGCCCTTCAAGGTGAGCTCAAAATACAGTTGGTGCAGTACTGCTCCACAAGAGCACCAGGGGTGGGTGCTGCCCAGGGGCACTGCCCTGCCCAGCTTAGCATTGCTTTTCAGCACTGTTTGATTTATCCTAAAACAATCCCTGAGCTATCAAAATGACCCAGCTTTACCCGGAGTTCTGTGAGGAGTCCCCTAGGAGACTTTGTGTCACCCTGAACACCGTAGCAGCTGTGACCTCAAAGGCATGTTTGAGTTAGAGAATTCCCAGCCCACCCAGACCCCCTAAATGTCAGAGATAGTGGCCAGGACAGAGAAAGGTCAATCATTAGCCTTAAGTCTGTCCCATGCTGTGAAAATCTGAGTCCAGCTGCCACAGACATGAGACTAGAGGGTCATATTGTGACCAGGTGGTGCCGAGGAACTGGGGCAGGTCCTTGGTGAATAAATAAGCAGCAAACCAACAGAGAGCTGTCCCACTTGAAGCACCTATTCTGGGTTACAGCAGCTAATTGCTGTGACAACATAAATGATTCAGGGTGTGAGAAGCTCCCACCTCGCCCTGCCTTTGAAGCACTGTTTGCAGCCAGAGGCATGGCTGCACCTGCAGCAACGCACCTGGACCATGCTGCGTGCTGGATTCCATTTCCCTGGGAGGATGGTGATAAACCATCAGGAAGAAGCTGAGCAGAGAGGGTGTCCTGCGGAACCTGGCTGCAAGAAAAACACTGGCTTGAGAAATTCTCATCTGATGCATCAGTTTCTTGGACATGTGGCCTTCCTGCACTGCCGGTCCCAGGAGAGTAAAGACGAAATCAATGAGAAGAGCTGGCATCTCCTTCAGTTCAACTTTGATCTGGTTGCACTGAGAAAATGGTTTAATTCCCATTTTGCATCGTCATGTCTTTCAACAAAAGGAGAGAAACGGCGGGCTCTGCTCCTGGTATGAATCTCCCCTTGGCTGCACGGTCCCCAGGAGCAAAAAGATGAAACAAAAGCTAAATCTTGCAGGCAACCCAAACTAAATGAGGTCAAAGGTGTTCCATGATTTTAATCTACCCTGTAAATTAAATGCAGTGCAGATAGGAGCATGTTGAAGCTTCTTCACAGTCTTTTGCCCTGGCTTACACTTCCCCAGCCCCCTTGCACTAAATTATGAATCCAATGGCGAAAGCTATACATCAGCATGGATTTTGGCCCCTAGCCCTAACACACTGTCTAGAGAATGAACAAGCTTCACAGTGTTAAAATAAATAGACTCACATGCAAGCCTGGGATGATTTAAACCAACTCTCAGTGCAAGAATCAGTGGCCACCCATGTGGTATTTCCAGTGTCTGGGACAGAGAGTCAGGGATGGCAGCTCACAGACTAAGGGTGGGATTGGGGAGGGGGGTGTCACACCACTCACAGCTGCCAGGAGAATGGGAATGTAAAGCTTTGGGGGGTAAAGACAGTGGGAATAATCTGCTGTGTGAGCTGTGCAGGCTGCTACCAACCGCCACACACAGGGCTGGGGGATTCCTGGCCTGGTCCAGCTGATGCACTTTATTCCTTGAATAGAACCACAGAATATCCTGAGTTGGAAGAGACACAAAGGGGTCACCAAGTCCAGCTCCTGATTTGGCCAAAATGGTGATACTGGTTTAAAAGGAGGTAGTACTCCCATTAAATTAAGAACACCCCAACCTGGCTATAAACTGCACTAATCTGAAGTGATTTACTAAATGTAACATGATGGCATCTCATTCTCTGTTGGGATATAATGACATACATTTGGAGATGCATGTCAGATCATCCCTGGCATTTCAGGCCAGTTTTGGCTCCCAGAGGACAGACTGATTTGCTGCTAAGGGCAACCCCACTCTGCACCAGCATCTCCACACACCTCAGAGCAGCAGCTGAGGAACCAAACTCTCAAAGCCTTTTGTAAAGCAACATCCCCATTCACATGACACAGAAAGTTATGTGATTTCTCTACCTAGGATGAAAAAACAACAACAAAATGGTTGCTGGAGAACTCTGAAGGTAGTGAGGCAGGACAGACTGAGTTCATGTAGCAATATCCCAGGCAGTGGGACTTCCATAGGAATGCTGTTGGTCAGCTGAGACTGTGCAATCACTTTAAATCTCCAAGGATGAGGTCTACACAAAAATATTTCAGCCCTCCTCGATGAGGTTAGAAAAGCACACTGTTAGAATGACTCAGCTGATGTGTAATAAGGGAGGAGAGGATGGAGTGCTTGGGCTTTTGCCTTGTACCTCTATCATGAGAGACCGGTACAAGCCACAGGCTTTGGGGACCTTTCCTGTCCCGGTGTCCCAGCTGAGCAGAGTGAATTTTAGGGGCTGGAATTGCCCCGTTTGGCCACAGGCAGATGCCTCCCTGGCAGAGAGCCGTGAAAAGTACTGGGTGTGGGACCTCCTGCCCTTGTTCAGATGCTGGAGGAGGATTTCCAGCTCTCGAATTAACCTTGGAGGTTTTCCCAAGCTCTGCTGAGGCCGCTGCTGGAGGTGGCCAGTGGCAGACATGTGCAAACCTGAGACACAACTCTGCTTTGAGAAGAGCAAAATCCCACCACCTGGGCAGGCTCCTTCCTCCTTGGCCTTCCCTTCACCTCTCAGCCTCCTGACATACCCACCGATTTTTTACATCAGTGTACATTTGCACAATACACATGTCCATCTTGGAATGCTCAGATTTCTGCTGTGGTCTTTGATTGGAACAACATGGGATGCTGGAGCACCAAGTGCAAAGAGCTCCTTTTGCAAGCTGTTAAACTGGATTCTCATTTAGATTTCATATTCATCCTGTGTTTTATCTTTCTGGGGAATTTATCATCCCTAATTAATCTTGGATCATATAATACCTTGTGTAACCACCTTATTGATTGCTCTAAATGTGCAGTCATTTATTATTTTGCTTACTCCATTGGCTAAATGGCATTTTGTTTTTTGAGACCAGCTCATCCTTTTCTCATCAGTTCAAAATCACTAGAGTTATTCTACGAATTCACAGATTCATTATATCTTGTTAATAAAAGGGGACAAAACTGTCTTCTGTAAATAATTTTATTTCATTTGGTTTTCCCAGAATGGAGAAGGAGATGGAATATTACCAAGGATTTCCTAAACAAGTCCCTGTGTGTTTTCAAGTGTTTTTGGCTGAGTAGTGAGAAGTGACAGTGAGCACATCTCTGCTGCACACTCAGCCTGTCCAGCCAGCAGAGTCAGGGCCATGGGGAAACGCCACACTCCGTGCACTCAAAGTGGGACTGGAGCACCCCCTGGTAGCAGAGGCTGTTCTGACTGCCCCACAAAACCTGAGGAAAAAGCTGCTGAAAAGCAGATACCTCTGGTCCTCCCCATGAAGGCAGAGTTATGTCATTGGGACATCCAAGTTGTTTAGCGCGTTGCATATATTCGACCTCTGAATTTCAAACATTTCACCTGTAAGTAAAAATTAGTCCACTAGTACGTTACATCATAGCATGTTTTTTACTTCACTTTTTCCTAAGACTCTTTTCTCAGTGAAAAGCGAGGCTTGAGCAAGGTCCCTGGTGGATGGCAGCCCCACAGTGGCAGCCCCAGTGCTGTCAGAGCCATGGCACTTTTCTAAGTGAAGTTACAGTCTATGTTACCTGACTCAAAGCTGATGGTGGACGAAAAGAGAGATGTTTCCATCTCAATAACTGAAAATAATCTCACTCCTTATCTATAAATACACTCATCAAATTTCCCCCTGCCCTCTCTGTTGTATTACACAGCTCATGCTATATTCCAGTTTCTGACAGTGAAGATGTAGAACATTTTGTGATTTTCCATCCTCTGTCCAGGAATAAAACCCTTCTGGGTTCAAGCACTGTGTGATTGTGGCTGGGATGGCCAGGTGCAGCCCCACGTCACCACTGATTCTGGTGGGGTTACAGAGATCCCTGATCCCAAAAATCACCCTTTTTCCAGTTCTTCCTTGTCCTTAGGAATGCCATTACCTTTGTGGTGAGATCTACCCATAATATCTCTGACAACAAATGATTTGGGAAAGTGACCACACTTGGTAGTTGTGGTAGAGTGCTCACACATGAGACCTGATCCCAAATCCGTTGCAGCAGTGGGTTATTCCCACCAGCCTCTGCTGGCTGTAGTTCAGGAGGCTTTTTTGATCTAAAGCAAGTCTTTCCCTGGGAGGGGATATTAGCTTTGAGCTATCTTCCTCTGTCTTTCCTTTGTCAGAAAAAAAATCCCAACCTTTAAGGTGAAATTACTTAACTCACTCTGTGTCAGGGATCAAGAAATGCTACATCTGTTTTTTTCTCATGCAGCCCATAGCTGCAGAAAGGACAGATTATCCAGGGTTAGGCAAACCCCATCCCTCAGCCGGAGAGCAGAAGGGCATTCCCATTGCTGCTGGAAGAGTTAAGAAAGGAAGTATCTGAACAGCTGCCTGCTTAAAGCCTCTGGCTCAAGCAGACATCAGAGCGAAAATTTCTCATTTCTTGTAGAAATGATAAAAGGAAATAAAAATCTGAAAACATTTTGTTAAAGGCCTGCTAAAAGCAAAATAGATACTTTTATAATTATTTTACTAATTCATTTTAACTGAATGCTGCTACATTCAGTCTCAGAGGACCTCTTGCCACAGCAGCTGAGAAGTGGAGGACAGAGGTACCTCAAGCTCTGCTCACCTTCTGCTCTGTGCTCAAGTACTCCCCAAAACAAGCAGAAGTATTAAGACAGAGAAATGGCTTTCAGGTAATATTAGATAATTTGGAAAGCTCTTGGGAACTTGGGAATGATTCATGCTGAACAAAGTGAGAGAGTGGCAAATTTCAGGACGGTTATTTGACTTTTCAGTCTCAAAATGAGCGCTATTATTTTTAACATTATTCACTGATGTCATTGCAGCAGCTGCTTGAAAGCTGGTGGAGTTTTAAATGACCTGGGAAAAAGGGAATATATTCAGGTGTGTGGCACACCAAGGGCTGGGGATGCATGGCTTGGTCAGACACCCTGTGGTATGAGTGGATTAATGATCCGTGGCATGATGCTTGGTGTAGGAGAATCCTCTGGCACAGCATGGACAGGAACTTTTCAGCTGCTATTTGGGGGGAAATCCTGAGCTTGCAGGGAGATGCAGTGAGACTCGGGCTGTTTTCTCTTCAGTCACAGAGAGATGTGGCTCACCAGCCTTATGTAGCAACAGCCAGGGGAAGAGAAGGGCAGAGGGAAGAGCTGCAGGATAAACGCCTCCAGGGTCCTTCTCTCTTGTATCGACTCCTCCTCTCACCCCTGAAATATTTCAGAGGAAGGTTTATCTTTAATTGCAGAACCTTGTGCAGAGTCTCTGTATTATTGAAATGACTCCTGATTTTCTAGGGGTATTCTGTTAATTAGTAGGTTTCTCCTCCCAACTAGGCTGTAAATGGAAAGAATACATACTAAACCCATTGCCCTACTTATGCAGCTACTCGGAGGAATGCTAAGATGGATTAACATGCATAGCAGAAGGCTTATGACCCTGGGAGACAGAAGAACCTGGAATAACCTTAATATCCTGTCAACTTGCATTACTGAACCTCAGTGAACAAGAAGAGCCTATTTAGCAGTCTGTCTTGGAGGAAAAATTCATATCTTTTATCTGCCTTATCCCTCCCTCTTTTCAAATGGAAGTGGTTTTTTTATCTCTCCTGAATTTATTTTTATGAGGCATAATAAAGCTGTGTCACCCCCCACATCTCCCTATCCTAAATAACACCCCCACTGTGTGGAATGGCTCAGCTCTTGAGAGGTGCCTTTGTCATGCTGTTGTGTGGTGAAAACCATCTGCACCCAGCTGGGCAGAGGATGCTGAGCTGACCCAGCCTGCTGCTGTCACCAATGTCACCTCTCTGCTCCTGCGTGCTCTGTATGAGGCACCACAGTGCCTGTGCTGGGCAGAAGGAAGGCGAGCTGCCTTAAAATTGTATAAATCCCCCCTTCCAAATGTTTTATTCTCCTCCATGAATTGCCATTGTGGATTTCAGAGCTGCCTCAAGCTGAGCCCTATCACCCAAATCCCAGATATTTTACCGTTCCAAATTGCCCAGTCTGGGTTCTTCTGAATGTTTGAACCTACTGGAAGAATGGTAACCATTACACCCCTCTTAACAGTGCTCATCTCAGCCCTTCCAAGCCCTTTCCATCACATGAATAACTACTAAGGGTAGCAGCACTCTTAATGGAATGTCCATCCCCTCAGACCTCTGGTATACATTTTACACCTGTGAAGATCACTGGAGCCCATGTAGCTAAACACACCCCTCTGTGCCTAAGTGACAACTTAAAAGTCCCTTAATTGCCCCCATGCTGGGAACAACCCAGCCCTGGCCACCCCTCTCTGGTCCCAGGAGCATCACAGAGGTGGTTCCTGTGCTCGAGGGGTAAACTTTAATGGGAGATGCAGCAGTGCTCCCATGGCAGTCAGAATCTTCATCTTCATTAATTATTCCTCCTTCCCTCACCTGTCCACTTGGGGTTTAACTCAGCCTTGATAAAAGAGGGGTTATTTCTTTAATGGGAAAAGAAAAATAGTCAGAAATTCATCTCACAATTACGGAGTTCAGTCTAATTAGGACTGAAAAACACACATGTAATTGCCTTTTGTGCCTGCTCCTGAGATTCCTTTTCAGTGTTAAATACGTGTGGAGCACCTTCCCTGACAAATGACATTTTTCTTACAGCTCACAGGGAGCAAAAGGAGCGAGCCCTGTGCTGCTGCCCCTCGGGAAGGTCTGTTCCCCTCCAGCCCTGCTGCAAGGGGCTTTCCAGAGAACTGGAAGCAGAAAGTAGCCCCAGGGTTTGGGACAACTCCTCATGCCCGTGGAGGAAGAAAAATGTGCTGAGCATAGAAATAGGTCAGGGCTGAAGCAATTCATCCTCCAGTTGTTTTGCTTGCCTCCCTTAAATAGAGGAAACACCAGAAGCTTCATTTCTATTCAAAGTGAGGGCCTTTGGGCTCAAAAGCCCTCATAGCAGAGGAGGGGAAGCAACAAATACAAGTATTCCTCCTCCATGAAGAAAATTAGAGAATATAGTGAGGGGGAAACCTCATCTGGGACACATCCAGTATTTATTCCAGCTACATTTTTCAAAAGCAGCAATCAAACTCTGCGCCTGCTGAAGGATATAATTCAGTTCTCACTGAGGGAAATAGTAAAACTCATTTAACAGGATAACTGCTCCTACCCCAGCCATTGCTCTCTGCCTGTGGGTGCAGCGATCCCTGCTTGGGCTGCCCACCCTCCTCCTCACCACTCCATGCAGTGCCCAGTGCCAGGGGGATCATTGTCCAACCTTGCCACTTTCCCAGCATGTCCTTCCCCAATGGAAAATGCACCCATGTGTACCAGCAACATGCACTAAGACTGCAGAGGATGTGGTATTATTTTATAAATATATCTGTCTGGAGCTGCAGGCTGTGCATGTTCCATGTGAATGACTGGGCATTCAAGCCCCTATCATAAGCTCAACAGCCATGAAGAAGGGATAGGAGGATGCAGGATCCAGGCCAATTGTCCCAGCACTTGTCCCACAGTGGCAGGAGAAGGGGACTGTGTGGGAAGAGGCAGAAGAAATATCAGAACCCAGTTAAAAGGTCAGCCAGGCTCACTCAACCCTGGGTCCTCCCCCAGTGAGGAAGTGATAACCTTCCTTACATCATAACCTGTCAAAAATATAAACATAATGTATCAGCCTGGATGTGTCAATTAAAGCCAGGGAGAAAAATGTCTCTGGGACACAGCCAGACTCCAGGGAGTGCCTGGCTGCAGTGCCTGGGTCATGCTTGCACATTGCAGCACACATATTTCATTTGAGTCCAGTTGTCAGGTTTTGTGTTTATTGTGTCTCACGTCACCCAGATGGGGTGATGGCATTGCCAGGACAGAGTTATGGCATTGCCAGGTGTGTTCCCGTGGTCTGGCAGGCTGGCCTGGCACTGAGGGGTGAGTGGTGGCACAGCTCACACCATCATGGGTCAAGAGGGGACTGCAGCAGGGTCTTACGTTTATGCTTGAGGGTCTAGAAAAGTGATACAGTAGAGAGAAATAATAAAAGAAAAATCATAACGAATGAGGACGATGCAGAGCTCAAAGTATGAGATGTCAAATTGCTTGTGAAACTGCCCACGAGACAGAGGAAGATGGAAACTTTGACTTTGGTTGGTTAGAAAGGAGGTGAAGAACTCAACTGTTGATTCATTAAGGTTTCCTCCAGCATCTCTCATCGGTTTTGTACCTTCCCTTTCTGTTCCAGCGGGACTATGAGAAAAACCCTTTGTGAAAATTCACCCTAAGAGCATCGTTTTCTGGGTTATTCTCATTTCCACTGCAGCTCCAACCAGCAGAACTACCGCTGGACCCTTCACATCAAGGGACATGTGAAGCCCACTTGTGGCCCTGTCAAATTGCTGGAAAATTGGGAATGGCAAAGAGACTCTTAGACGACTTTTCTCCTTTTTATTTAAGGTAGTTGTTTGGAAAGGAGGGGCTGTGCACACCTGGAAGCAGAAACACCAGAGCTGCTGGGAGGCAAAGAGAGAGAGCAAAAGGCTGATATGAGGGTGAAGCACCAGAGACAGCCCCATCTTGGCATGCCAGTAGGCAACTAAATAATTGAAACAGTATTTGCTGTCAAGTTTCCATGTTTTCATAGTGTCCCTTACAAAAAACACTGCACATTATGATGCTATAAATCCTTATAAATCCTTATTATCTACATCTTCACAACCAGAAGCTTTTCATTACCCAAAAGAAGGGTGAATTCCGTGAGACACATTAACAGTGTTGAAAACTCCTGTTGTCATAAACCTTGATTAATCTACCTTATTTAGTACACGATAGTGGGATAATTGAAGCTGTCCCTGTATTTTTTTTAAGAGTGCAATAAGTACTTTAGAATCTGCAGCTCCATCTTCTTATCACACAGGCATTGATGCTTCCTGGAAAGGCTTGTGAAATCCTCTGCTTGGGGAAGGTTCCACTGCTCTATATTTTCGGGGCACGTTAGCTGGGGGTTCCTGTTTGTAGCATTTTTAGCAGGAGAGCAGGATTGCTGCTTCTCACAAACCCATCTGTTCCTGCTGCTCATTCACAACCTGGAGCCACAGTCTCCTGTCATCTCCCTGTCACTTTGGAAAATAATAACTGTGGGAGGACAATATAATGGATTGTTCACTGGCGTATTCCTAGATATTAAAAGTACAATTTGGGGGTTGGTTCCAGAAAAATGGAAAATTATTTTATATGAGTTTAACATAATTATGAGTAAATTAGGCCTGATCCTCATCTCACTTGGGTCTACATTCACTCACAGCTCTTGGAGTTGGCTCATATTTTTGGAATGTGAACTCTTCTGTGACGTTTTTTACAACAGAGGTAATTTGGAGAGAAAAGTTCTGTAATTTTTCTGGGCTTTTTTTCTGCTTTCTTTTTGGCTTTTTTTCTTATTTCAATAAACACATTAAAAAAAAAAAAACAACTTGCAAGAATTTTCCACAAAACATTTTGTGCTTTCTTGAGAGCATATTGTCAGGCAACAGAGGAACACAACAGAGGCAATTTGGGCTGAGGGAGTTGTTGCCCAGATAGTTTTATGTCCTCTAAAGCTGCCTTTGTCCCCCTGTATCGTCGGGGTCCATCAAATTCTGCTGCTCCAACTGACTGCCAAGGGAAGCTGTGAAAAAATTTTTGCCAATGATGCTTTGCATGTGAAAGAAAAAAAAGGAATTTCAGCAATTATTATTTTGGTGTTATTAAAAATAAGCTTTGGATAAAATACATGAAGAACTAAACTCCAATACTATAAGCCAGATGGAAAGCATCCTTTCTCCTTCCCACTGCTCTTTTTCTCCACTGTGAAAGTAAGGATGAACAAATTTCCCCTTTATTTTTCAGACAGTATTTTCTCTTTGGGTAAAGATATAAGATATTGCAGGAATGTAAAAAGGTCCTTTTCAAAATTGCTTTGGCGTTTCCTAATGTTTTATAGTCTCCAATTAACATCATTGGCCAGTGTCCCTTGAGGCCTTAGGAAATGCAATGACAGCACCGATGATATTCATGACTGATGGACTTTTTGGCAGACGCTTTTAAGCACCTGCCAAAACCTGGCTATTGTGGACCCAAATGTGTGCAAACTGAGTGGTACCCATGAGCTCACACAGCAGGAACCAGGGCCCAGCATCCCAATGAAAAGTGCTTCTTTAGGAGCACCTCCAACACTTCAGAGCCTAACGTGGGGCAAGAAAAACCCTTCCTGGTGATGGCACCTCCCCTCTTCTTGTCATTTTCATTCTCTCGTATTATTAAAAAGAAAAATGTTTTCAAAATCCCCCATCCTTTTCCAGCACACTCCAGGAGGTGGGAGCCCGTGATGCCTGGAGCACATGTCCTGTTTCTGGGATCACACAAACCATAGGTGCAGCTACAGCTCAGGCAGGCCAAGAGCACTGGGATGAGCACTGAGTCCCAGGTGAGGGTGGATGTGGCCCCCTGGATGTGCCCAGGCCATTCAGCTGTTGCTTTAGCAGCCGTGTTTCATGCCCTGATGATCATCTCCACCTGCTGAGTTATTTACAACTGATTTTTCTGGGAAAAGTACTTCAGCCCTTAATAGGAGCATTGCTTTGGGCTAAGCGTGTGGGCACTGGGGACAGAAAACAACACACTGGGGAGCACACCAGCCATTCAATGTGTCTCAGGACTTCAGGCTGAGGGAAAAAAAATAACAACCAAAAAAAAAAACCAACCTGCATCACCAGAGCTCACTGCTAAATGATAACTTGAGCCAATTATACATGCCTCATTCATCTTTTAGATAAGAAGCAGAGAGAAATAGTTTTTCTATTTCCATAATCATGCCACTAACTATACAAAACGTGATAATCCATAATGAGCTAGGAAGAGAATTAAACGGAGAACAGGGTATTTTGATGACTTGCCAGTTTTTTCTAACATCGTTCATACAGGTTATTGACACAGGACCAATTTTTCATCCTCCCTTTAACAGGACTCCCATTATTACAGTTGAGAAATTACAGGCACAAATGTTTGCAGGCACATTTTGGAACCTTAATTTAAGATTTCCTCAGATTTACAAGTTCTTAATTGTACATACAAGCCAGGTGCCCAGGAAATAATGTCATGTGCAAACAGCTGCAAATACTATTTCTGTGTGATTGGAAGCTGGTCTCCAACTCTGGCCCTCAATAACCACGAAGTGGGTTTTCCTCCTCATGAAACACACTTTGTCACCCTTATTGGCCAGCAATGAACTGGAAATAAATTTCTGAGACGCCAGCTCCGGGTGAGAATTTGAGATGGTTTTACAAAGTGTCTGGGAAGAGAAAGCCAAAAATTCTGGGAAAAGATTTCTGAAGGAAAATACAGCTTAGTCTGAGTTTTCTAAAACATTGGGAAAAAGATTAAAAATACTGTGACTCCTGGAGAGACTTGGACTCCTGTGTTTTCAGCTCTGCAAGGAAGAGCATGCACCTTGGCCACTTCAGAAAGTCTGTCTTTTGGGTTTCCTTTCTCCCAGCCCTTTCCTTTGAGCCCAGACATCCTCAGCCCTGGCAGAACAGCCAAGGTATGCAGCCACATGCTGAACACCACGTTGCCAATAACATGTCAACTTTATCTCTCTCCCAGGACACCAGAACTTTTTTCCAATAAAACACCAGTTTCATTTTAAAAAGACTTCTTCAGCTCTCACATTCATGAAAATAAAAAAAAAGACTTGCAAGGATTAAGGAAGAGATCCCAAATTTATGTCTTCATTAAACTTCCCACAGTTCTTTAAAAGACTTTTTTTCTCTGGATGCTGAGGAGTTCCCTTTGGGTCCCACGGGGCTGGACACCTGTGTGGCCATCGGGTCCCACGGCAGGAGGGACCACAGTGCTGATGGCCCCAGTGCCACCCTGGGGACTGGGCTTTCTAACAGGGCCACTGTGCTGCTCCACCCCAAAGATGCATCACCCCAGCAGCTCCCTGGCAGGGCATATGATGGAAGATGAGTCCATGAGCATCCTCCTCAGATTTTTCTTCATTCTTGTCTTTTTTTTCCGTTTCTCAGCTCACTCGATCTGAGGTTGGGATGCACAGTCTGGTAAATATGACAGCAACAAGGGAATTTAAAGTCTTTTCCTGGTCATTACTTATTGATTCCCTTACACAAAACTCCACTGGGACTGAAAGGAGGACAGAAATTTTTTCTGAAAAGCATTAATACCTCTCTTTTGAGGAGATTGAGTTAGATTTTTCAGTTTTTTCAGAGTAGAAGCTGCAAGGGTGGAGTTTTCTTCAGCTGAAACATCTCAGCTAGAGCCATTAAGAGATGGACAGAGGGGAAAAACCTTTCCAGAATCTTTTTATTGACTGACAGTTACCAGAGGGTCCCCCTGCTTTCCTCAGCACTGAAGCTCTCACTGTTGAGAGGGGGGCCGGGTTTTATACAAATTAAAATTTGAGAGCTTGTGCCCATCAGAGACCAGGTCACCATCAATTTGCAGTTTGTACAAATTAATGCTACATCACGAGAAAATTCAATAAAGCAACTTTTGTGTAAAGCCACCCCAGGGTGCTTTGCAAATAAAACATACTAAAATGCCGTGTGCAAGGTCTGCTCACCACCAAATGATAAATATTAACACCTTAAACAGAAGGGATGTTTATGATTAAACCTGCAAGCTTTTATTGATTTTTATTCCATCCTGACCATGGTTGAAATACAGGTTGAAAGAACAGCCCCACACCCATGGGGTGTCCCCCAGCCCAGGGGACACTCTTTGGTTGGGAACACAAAACGTGGGTGGTTTAGGGCACTGGCAGCACTGTGAGCATCTTGTGTAAGCATCTGGGTTTTAAAGACCACACACTGCTGTGTGATGCTCATCAAAATACCTACTGTGAGGGTGGGGAGGCCCAAAGCTGTGGCTGCCCCATCCCTGGAAATGTACAAGGCTGGGCTGGACAGGGCAACCTGGGCTAGTGGAAGGCATCGCCGCCCATGGTAGGGGGTTGGAACGAATGATCTGCAACCCAAACCATTCTAAGATTCCATGAAAATAACTTTCAATCATGGAAGTGTTGGAGGGGAGAGGGGTTGCCCACGGGGCTGTTTGCACAGGCGGCCTCCAGGCTGCTGGGGGCAGAGCTCTCTCTAGCACACCTGAAGATGCTGGCCTTGAGACAGCCTCGCCTAGCAGGCTAGGAGAGCAGGCAAATCGGAGCAATAAATAGATCAGGAGTGATAAGAAACGTGGAGGAGGAGGAGGAGGTAAGAAAGGAGCCTGACAAAGTTCAGGGCCAGTGCAGGGCAGGCATTCCCTTCTCCAGGGTAACAGAATACACTCAGGCTTTTTGCAATGCCTTGCTGACTATTCTCATCCAAGCCTGGTCCAGAGTAAGGGTTGATTTTTGGTTTTTTCCCTCGAAAAGCTAATCTCCACACCTTCAGTGTAAACAGTGGGATAAAATCACTGCCATTTTGGGAGTGCAAATCAGCTCTACCTGCCATGGAGCCGGCAGAGATTTACCACTGTCATTTAGCACTCCACTCATAGATTAAAGGGGCTTGTCCTTTTCACTTCACCTTATTTATGATTTTCAAACAATAAAGCATTCAGGGAGAAATTATGGCTCTGTTAAGCCTAGATGTGTCCATGTTCAACCCCCATAAATGTACCTGAGGGCTGGAAGTTCATCAGCTTGAATTCAGGAATGAATCAGAATTGAGCCAAGCAAATACAGGACCTAGACCTGTAAAAGTTGGGTTTACACCAACTTTACAAAAACCCCTTTGCTTTGAGACTTCAGGCAAGGTGCAGCCTGTTTGTGTTCCAGTCTGGGCTTCACACAACTCAGTGTTGCCCAAATGTTTATGAATTTTTAATGAAAATTTAGTGAGGCTGTATTTTTCAAGGCTGTTTTCCAGCCCTTTTTTTCCACGTGGTTGAGTCCCTGTGCAGCACTGGGGGTGTGCAGGAGGGAGCCACAGCAAGGATACATCTTTAGGGCTCAGAGCCCCCCATTTGCCAGGCCAGCAGCCAGCCTGGACTTCCTGCCTGCATGGATGTGTTTAATTACCCCCAAGGGACTGGGGGGGGGGGGGGAATTAAAAAAAGAAATAGGAGGACAGTGTGTGCTGAGCCCTGTACTTGAAAAGAATCTCTCAACAGCCTCCAGAAGTGCTGAGCTAGCATGTGTTTTTGCACACGTGGGTCTCCATGGAACCGCTCTTGTGCTGGCAGGGATGGCCCTGCTGCTCCAGCAGGGAGAGCTCCTGACATTGGCACACCCTGCCTGGGGCACATCCTGCTCCGGGCATCCCTGCTCCTTCTCAGCCCAAGCCGTGCCTCTCCATTCAGGCATCACAGCTGTGCTTTGCTCCAGCGCTCTCCTGCTCACTCCGAGGTGGCTGCAGCTCTCCCGAGGGGATGCGTTCCATGGGATAAGGAAAGGGGTGTGACCCCGGCTGGCTGCAGAGCCCAGCTGTGGGGACGGGGATGTGCCACCCCACAGAGCTGACACGGGGCAACTTTGTCCCCGTGGTGCATGAGAACAGTCACACGTGTGAAGGATTCACTTAATGCTGGACCAGTCTGGCACGTAGAACATGTAGAAGCTGACACAGTCTGAGACCCAACAGTCCTTGCCCAGCTAAGGAGAGCTCGGAGTTTAGCACCACGTTAATTAATGTGACATTTAAAAGCAGTTTTCCTCAGCTCAGACCTGCACCTTGGCTGCTCACCTGGGCTGCCCTCCCGCACCCCTCAGGTGGTGATGGAGCCACACCACGTAGCACTGACCAAACTCACCCCGGTGCTGCCAAGCCACAGCCAAAAGGACACAGCCTTGCCCTCGGGTACACCCTGCAGGGTAGGTTTAGGAAGCCAGAGGTTGTTATTTCTTCCACTAATTGTTTCTTTCCAGTAGACACTGGACTCCCAGGGACCCCCTCCCTCTTCAGTACTCACATCACTTTTTTTAGAGGGCTGGGCCAATCCTGACTGCCAGTTCCTTCCTCTCACTGCCTAATACTCCCTTCCCCCTTTTGCTATGGACAATCCCATGCCTTATGTGTGCTTATTCCCATTGCTAGAAACTCATTTCCTTAGGCATGGTGTATCTGTCAAAAAAAGAGGAGAAATAAAATAATGTGACAGGTTAAAAAATGGATGAACTCATCACATTACTCACACAAAGGTGAGCAGGAGCTGGCACCCAAATATGCAAACAGCACGTAGTTCTAAATATCCTAATGTATTTTAGAGTGGTCATTTCTAATTAGCACTTGAATCCAACACCCTACTTAGCCTAATTAGAGACATAACAAAAAACTGTTTGAGCACACACGCACATTTAATAAGCAGGTCTCTAGCATCCAGCTCTGCCCTGCTCCAAAGACAAACAGCAAGCAAAGCCTCTCAGCATCCAGCATGGATGAAAACTGGTCCCAGCATGGCCCTAAACTGGTCCCAGGAAGCAAATGTGCTGAAAATCTGCATCATTAACCCCATTAAAATGCTTCCAATGTAAATCTAAAAGGTTTTGATGAGAGTTATGTTACTGGGGGAAAAGAAGGCAAACCAATGGTTTAAGAGATACTGCATTTATTATTTGCATCTTAATCCAGAAGATTTTACAGTCTAATTTAAACCAGGAAACAGAAGGAAGATAGATGAGGAGGAAGAATAGCAGGGGAGAGTCATGAAATGGTTTAGGCTGGAAAGGTTGTACAAAGGCCATCTAGTCCAACCCCCTTCAACCAACAGGGACATCTTCCACTAGACCAGTTTGCTCAGACCTCTGTCCAGCCTGACCTCGAATGTTTCCAGGGACGGGTCATCCATGATCTCTCTAGGCAACCTATGTCAGTGTTTCACGACTTTCATCGAGAAAGATTTCTCCCTGACTTTTTTTTTAGGGTAAAACCATCCCCCTGGTCCTATCCCAGCTTGCCCCGCTGGGCAGTCTGTCCCATCTTTCTTACAACCACGGAGCAGAACACAGGTGGCTGTGCCAGGGCTGGCACCAGGAGAGTTAAAGGCGCCCTGTGGCTCTGCAGATCTGCTGGCTCAGACAAAACAGGTGTCATTTCCAAACCTGGCTGGTTTTAAGGGAAATCACCCCTGCGCATCCACGGGGCACGAAACAAACGCGGCAAATCTGCTCTGCCCCGTGTGCACACGCCTCATTCTCAGGGACGGATTTAGCCAAGCACCGGGGGGAATTCACTGTGAGTGGAGAGAAGGGGTGCTGTCAGCTCCATGGAAACCCGGCCGGATGGGATTGGCGGCCGTGCCCAGGCTCAGCAGCAGCGACACCGCCGCAAGTACAAGCGCTGTTAATATTTAACACGGAGCAGGGACGTGGTAAAACCTAGCAACCCCTCGGCAGTGGTTATGCAATTCCCCGTTAATAGCTCCGAGGGATCCAGCATCGTCTTAACACCTCCCCTCCCCCGTTTCTATATGTGAGGGATTTTTCTTCCCTGTTGCTAAACCTTAAAGTGAGAGGAAACAAAGAAATCACTATTACATAATACAGACCTACAGCCAAGTCATATTCCTGCTGTTTTGGAAACATTCTGGGGAGGGCAAATCGAAAGCTAAAGAAGGGCCATGTGATAGGATCCTAGTTTTTTTCCTTCTTCCTTCCATTTTCTTATTTCCCAGTTAAATATATTCACTTTTCCCAAGATCTGTTTGGCCTCATCTAATGCTGAGAAATCAAGTAAGTAGGGTCTTTGGCAGCGATAATTATTGACAGTAATACTGTAATTATATCCCACAGGTCTACAAAACGTAAGGTTATGCATGGTCACGACTGCATCGCTTCTTAAAGAAGAAAATGAGGTTATTGAGAGTGAGGGTTTGCTTCAGGCATCACACAGGCTTTGCACACCCAGCATCCCCACAGGTCAGGGTGTTCCTCACCAATGCATCTGCAGCAATGTGGGGTAACATCAGCAGTGGAGATGCTCAGCTCCAGTTGAAGCTGGCTGCAGAGGGAATATGGGAATCCCTGAGCCCTTAGTGCATTTTGGGGAAACCTCAAGGGCCCAGGATGGCTGGTCTGCCACCAGGCTTGCTGTGTGGAGACCAACACTCGCTGTGCCACAGGCGTGCTCTTGCCCTGCTGTTTATTCTTATGTCTGGTAGCAGAGCACAGCAGAGGCTGGGGGAGGATTACTTCTGGCACTGTGTTTCCCAGGAAGCATCTGCTTGAGTTAAGGTCTGGTTTTGTCCTAATGTTCCTGAGCACAGTTCTTGGCATCTTACCCAGGCAGAGGACAGCAACTCGAGAAGGCAGATTACCCCAAAGCTGCTCAGGATCTACCAAAGGTACCTACCCAAAACACAGCATTTCTGTAGTCAGTGGGCTGTCCCATAGGAAAACACAGAAAAGAGAGGGCCCTTTGCTCCTCAGCAGAGATTCAGCCTTTCCCAGGACAGGTCTCAAGCTCTGGTTAGAAGCTGTGGTTTGGTCAGTGCCAGGGGGCTCCGTTACTGGGGGGAAGCCTTGGCTTTGGCCGAGGTCAGACAGGGAGCTGCAGTGGTACCTGGAGAGAGGACTGCAGTCACTTATGGCCCTCCTGCAGGATGCTCTACATCAGGCAGGTCAGTGCTCTGCATTTCCCTTTAGCAAGCCCTCAAACATCTCTTCCTTTGCCTCAGCTCTCTGAGTGTAATGTGGAATCAGTATTTCCTTATTTCTTGCGGCTGTTGTGAGAATACACACAAGCCTGTAAACTACTCAGTGTATAAAGACATCTGAAGTCTGCACAAAATAATTTAAATTACCTCCAAACCCTAATTCTCAACTCTCAAAGAGTAAAAATACACTTTTCTCCCCCACTTCATGTTTTTCCCACATGGAAGAGGGGCCTTCCATTAGCCCCTGAGCCAAAACCCTTGGAAAGATCTTGAAAACAAGATAATATATGTTGTGTGGATCCTTTTGCTCTCTTCTGTTAGCTAGCTAACCACCCTAGAAAAACAAGCCATAAATCAATTGAAAGCTTAACCTACAGTCTGCCAATCTGAAAAGCAGACACTGCCCCAGGAATGTGACCACAGCTCACTAAAACAATAGGAACAAAGGAAAAAAAATCCAAACAATTCTAACTCGCACTTAGTAATTCAGCAGAGCTGCAGAAGCATCAGGCAGGCAGCAATCCCCACAAGCTCCACATCACCTGAAGCCCACAGTCTCCTCCTGAGCAGTGAGGTGCAGAGGGCTCTGGTTTCTAGGTGAAGATGGGTTTCAGCCTCCAGCTCAGCTGGAGAGAATTAAGGCAGCTCAGGCTTCTCCTATAAAGAGACTGAGGGTCCCTAACAGTGGGCTTTTCTACTTTTCCTCTTTTGTTTTTAGGCTTTCAGTAGGATTAGGGCTCTTCTAGAGATTAACTAGAATCTAGTTAGATTTTGGTTAAGGCATCACTGCTTGACTTTGTTTTCAGGGCTGTAAAGGCACTCTGTATGCCTGCTTTGAGCTGGACACAGCCCGTGGTGCCAGGGCTGCTGGCTCCCAGTGTATCCTGGGGAGTTTCCAGCAATCCCCTCAGCAGCAGCAGGGCTGCCCATGGGGGGACGGGGGATGAAGGACACAGAGAAAGGGACAGGTCAGTGTGAAGGCAGCAGCCCTGCTCAGGGACAGTGATTGAATATCACAGGAATCACAGCCCAGGCTGGCATGTGCCCTCCAGCAGGCTGAGGGTTGGTGCCGTAGGACAGCCTGTTATTTCCTTGTTTCCTTGCATGAAGAAGTGCATCAGGGGGATGGTTCTCCTCGGAGACACAAAACGATCTTTACACAAAGACTTTTAAGGGCTGTGAGCCTCTAGACACTTGCATTACTCAAAGCTCTTTTATGACCAATACAGCAATGAGAACAAAATGTCATTTTTAAATGTAACTGTGTCCTTGGTGAGGTTAATGTATCCAATCAGGACCAGTCTTCAGAACAAAATCCTGACCAAAAGACCAGAAATTGAGAGGAATAAGGAAAGAAACCTACTGAGATTGTGAACTCAAAGTGAATTTATGAGTTCTGACCACAAAGTGGTATGGAACAGCAGCAAGACAGTCATTAACAGCTTGCAGTTGCTAATGGGTGACTAAGAGAGAAAGTTTGCTGTAAATAAATGCTAGTATTGCTTCAGGACTACTGATTTTGTAACTGGGGCACTTGTAAATCAACATCAGAGCACTGCAAGCTGTGGGATATACCTGTTCCCAGATCAGGCCAGCTGGAAATGAAGCCAAAACCAACAAGTTTCCCAGACTGGGGGTTGCAGGGGCTGTCTGGGGGAAGCAGTGCCTGATGCTCCAGGCTGCCCCGTGGACTCTTTCATTATTTAGGCAGAAGAAAGAAACACCCCTTTCTCCCCTCACTTGCACTAAGAACCAACCCTCAGTCAGCCAGAGAAGTGGCCTGTGTTTTTAATACCTTTTTTTGCACTTCATTACTGAGGGCCTCGAGCAAACTGTCGTCAGTGATGACATAAGGAGTAGAAGCAGTTGCAGGGCAGTATAAGTGAAGGGGAAATTAAGCCATTTAACACACGGGCAGGAGACGTGTGTTTGGGTCGAGGCTAGGATTTTTTCCTAATTAAAAACCTGGAGAAAATCTCCTTGCCTCTAATGGAATAAGCACCAAGGCAACTTCATCTGGCCCACGGACTCCCCCCGCTACCGCTGTCTGCTGTAAGAAAAGCAGGAGGGAGGAGTGGGCGAGTCTGATTTCTATGTAAAGATTGTACAGCCAGACCTGCCCTGGAGCTGCAAAGCAACCAGACACTGGAATCCAGCCAGTTTTGTGTCGTTTCTGCCGGGCTGGCCAAATGTGCTACTGCTATTTTGGCTTCACCCGCTTCTTTCCCCTTTTCTAGCCTAATTGCTGTGGCTCCTTGATTTCTGCTTAATGGAAAGGGTTAAATAGTTTATTATACTGGAATTTGATTTGCAGGAAAAAAAGCTTTGATGTTTTCATGTTGCCTGTGACTGGCAAAGCAATTGTGATTTCTGCTGCCATGGTTAGTGTTTGGAAATAACCCTTAACTGTTTATGCAAACACAGCTCTCCCTGTCCTTTCCTGTGAATTACTGAAGTCTGGGGAATTAACCCTCACTGCTACCCGGTGGCTCTTCACCAGGCTTTCTGCTCTGCTTTTGTGATGGGGTGATGGAAAGCCTTTACATGTCAGGTGAGGTTGGAGGTAAAGCATAAGAAATGTTGTGCTGCTGGTGTGAAATTATTCCTCATTCCTTAATCTGAGGGGACTCAGAATTATTCAAAAATACAGGAGGAACAGTCTTAACTTGTTAACACAGGAATGAGATTCCTGTTCCCATCTAGGAGAAAAGTGCCCTGACCACACCAGAGTGTGGAAATTTGAGTGCTTGGCTGATTGTGAGGAAACCATAGTGACCTGACAATAGGTTTTTTTTTATTTCCATGAATTTGTTGTCCTTTTCTTTGGAGACATGTCAGTGCTGGGTATGGAAACCAGGGATCTCACCCTGGTTTAGATAACACAGTATGTGTAGCACAGTGTCTATTGCCTCACTGAGGAGCAGGGAAGACCCCTCCTGTTCAGTAGGATGTGAAGACTGGATGGAAAATTCCTCCATGCTCAGATAAGGGACTTGGAAAACAACTGCTTTCAGCTGGTTTTAAGAGGTAACACTTCTATTTCATGTCATCCTGTACCACACTTCCCACCTGAAAAGGTGTCATCCTCAAAAACAGACACTAGAAAGCTCTTTGAGGACCTTTTAATTGTGGTGCTGGTTAATACAGAAAGCTACAAGATGGAAAGGAAGAATTAGAGGTCAACTGAAATCTTCCACAGTGGAGATGCTACAGCTCAACACTAACACCTTGTCTGGAAGCAGAACAGGACCACATGCTCTTCCTCAAGTTGTCAGCTAGCCTGATAACAATTTAGACCTAAATATTCCTTTTAGAATATGTTGGTAATAAAACCTTTGAAGCCAGTGTGGGATTAACTCTGGATGTTACTTTGAAATCTGACATTGTGATAGAGAAAATCAGAAATGAGTGGTAGGGTTGGCAGGGAAGCTGTTTGCAGCCCTGTTCTGGGAAGAGTGGGGCTGGAAAATTAACCTCTTGCAAAGGGAAGGTATCATGCTGTGTCATTACAAAAGCTCATTTATATCCTCTCTTTTTCAATGTCCTGTTCTGGGTGGCTTGGAAAGAACATTAGGACAATGCAAAATGGTCAGACAGCATCTTCCCAACTGCTGGTGACCTTTGACACTTAATTTTAATCAGCCTCACTGGACTGGTTTTCAGGAATTCTACAGCTTTTTGAATTAATTTGTATTTCTGGTATTCATAACATCTTGTGGCAATCACAGGTGGTTTCCAAGGTGTCATTGAACATTGAATAGAGACACAGGCCAGCTCTGTTTTGGTAATATTGAGCAAATCCTTGCAAATACTTTTCCACCTTAACCAGAGAGCAGACATCAAATGGGATCTGGATAGACCCCAAAACAAATAAATAGGGCTGATGTTCAGAAAGGAAACACCAGTTGTCCTTAAATAGTCAAGCATTGTTCTCTGACTTCCTGCAATAATCACTGCCTTTTTACCCAAAAAGATTCCTAGCTGTGTGGGTGCCTGCTGTGTGTTTGCAACATTTGTGATTTTTATCCTTTTTCTTTGAACAATCCTGTGCCTAATACACAGCACGTGGCATTTGGTGGCTCTGGAGGGTATGAAGTGGATATTCCATGTCACCTCCTGGATAAAATATCCATAAGGTGATACCTGTCTATAAAGCTTGATGTCACCAGTCTGGTGGGTGCCAGGGAGACACAGGAACAAGAGCTGCCCCAATGATGGGGCACATGGGGAAGGTGTGGCCATGTCAACAGTGACTGATGGGGTGATGAGGACGATTGAGGACTTCTCTGTTTAATCAGCAGTGCCTGAGTACTCACAGCAGCTCACAAAAGCAAGAGCCACTCTTGGGGAAATCGAGGTGATAAAACTGTGAGAGGAAAGTGTGACTAAGGTGGTAGAGCAGCCCAGAGACACTTGGAGTGAGGTCCAGGGTGGCTGGGCATGGAGGCTTCAGCTGAAGGTGACCTGCAACAGCTGCTCAAAAGCTTCAGAGCAATATAAAATAAGGAATATTGCAGTGGCTGGAGGATGGAGCTGGCAGCTCTTGTACCTGGTGGGAAGATGTTGCCAGCAAAGGCGAGGCTGAGCCAAGGCAGGAGCCACCATGATCACAGGAGATGATGATCTGGGACCCTGCCAGGGTAAGAATCCAACACCATGGCAGAGTAAGAGTTGTTCTCTAGAGCTTCTGGGAGAGAGGAGAAAAAACTTTGGTCCATAGGGCACAAGTCCTTGTGGGAGCAGGGCAGTTTGTCTATTGCTCCAAGGTCCAATCCCAGATAAACCATGGATAAACACCCTTCAGGTACTTCAAAGCACAAAGTAAAGCAAGAGGGAATCCTGTGTTCCAATCTGCCACCTGTATTTTTCTCCAGGGAATTGTGGAGTATTTTCCCATTTTAATTATCCTCTTTCCTTCTAGATCTTGTTCTTCTGTAAATTAGTGACTGGCATAAAAAGGGGAGGTGACAGGCACAACCCAATTAACTTTTGCTGGTGATCCATCTTTAAAAGTCTCTGCACATTCACAGGGCTGTGATGGGACCTAGGCATGGAGTCCTCTCCCCAG
Organism: Tichodroma muraria; assembly: GCA_013390105.1. NCBI lineage: Eukaryota > Metazoa > Chordata > Aves > Passeriformes > Sittidae > Tichodroma > Tichodroma muraria. The sequence goes on along the minus strand of WAAG01064969.1, from coordinate 103,469 downwards.
CACCTGGCCAACTTGAGTGTTAAACCTGCATTCTCTTTGTGGCACCTGATCCCTTGCTGAAGAAGAGTTCATCCCACATTTCATTTTTGTTGAGGAGCGCTGACCCAAACTGTCCTGTGAAATACCAGGAGCTTAATGTGGCTCTTCTCCCCAGTTCTGAAGAACTTCTTGGGACATACCCATGTGTACTCCAGGGACACAGTGCAGTGGCAGATAACAATGGATGTGTGCTAGTGATAAATTGGAGAATCTGCCACCAAAATATATTTGGAGGCTAATTTGACATTTTGCTGATGGGTTGTCCAACCTGCATAACTTATTTAAGTTATGCTTACAAACACACCATGACCTCTGAACACTTCAGTAATGGGTTTGAGCCAGGAGTGAGTTGTGTTTCACTGAAGTAATTATTTATTCACTTAATGGGGACTGATGGTACTGCTCAGCTGGGAGCTGTACATAATTAAAACCATGGTCCCTGCCCCAAGAGGCTTCCAGTCTGAAACATGAAGCAAAGGCTGTGCCAGCAGAAATTGCAGGAATCCTGTGTGCTCAGACTGGAGGTTCAAAAAATTACATTTTAAAAGAACCCCAAATGTGAGCTCTTTTCATGCAGCTTGAGTCAGGGCATTTGGGGCTAGCATGTATTTAACAGAGGCTTCTGCTTGTATGGCTGCAACACTGAGAAAGAGATGGCTGCTGTAGGTCAGAGGTCCTCCCAAAAGCTATAAGATAAACTCAAACTTGCAGAAAAAAAAAAAAAAATATATATACCTAATCCTGAAACTATGCTCAGTGTAACCTGAGGAGAAACATTGCCCAAACTGGAGCTGCCCCCCTTAAACCCAGCCCAGGAAAGTGTGGGAGCCAGTGCCAGACATCTTGCCCCAGGCAGAGCAGTGCTGATCAAAGAGACCTGGGCTAGAGCAATCCTGACATACAGCTGTTCTGCAGCTGCCAGGAGCCATTGCCTCTCCCCAGACCCGAAGAAGGGCTTGTGTTCCTGAAAGCTTGGCTGTTTTTTTTACTAATTATATAATCTGGCTTAAAGAAAAGCTGTTACCTCTCCATACAAATCCTGTGTCTCTTTGAATAGGTTGGCACATTTCCTAATAGAACCAGAAACTGCTTCTTAAACAGAAGTTTGACCATTATTGTTATTAAAATAGCAAAGGAAATGGAGGCTCGTTCACAACAAAGTGATATTTATTGCTCAGTTTAATTGCCTAATGTAAAGCGCATGACTGGGGATTTGAAGGAGCTGATTTGCAGTTTGGTCACCCTTTGAAACAAAGCCACTCAGGGTGAAATTGCATGTTGGAGCTCAAGGATTGAAATGGCTCAGGCAGCTGAGAGAGGAATAGAACTGTTACCTAAGCACCGGCAAGACCCCTCAGACATCTCCTCACACTGGGACTTCATGGCTCAATCTTTGGGACATGTGCGGGTTTTATGGCCTTAAGACAAATAGGAAATAGTTCAAACAAGCATTTTCTGCCCAGCCCCTCCCCAACAAGCGCTGAACCCAACATTTTCCAGGAGTGATTCAGCAGCATTGTGCAGGGGGGTGGGGGCTGCCCTGCTCCGAGGGCTGTCAACATGTAATAAACCCAGCGTGATGGCAATGAAATGATTTTGTTTTTTCTGATGCCTGGAAAGCTGCTTTCAAAAGTGGCTATACTGACAGCATGACTTCCAGGGTTGGGGAGGTTTGACTCCTGGGCACAGGAGCTCATGGCTGTGGCGAGTGAGAATTCACCAGAGGGACACCCTCTGTCCACAGCGATTACCAGGAAAGATGCCCACACAAACCAGAACCCCATACTTTAAACAAAAAACCAGTCTAAAGTCCTTTTCCTATCACTGAGAGCAAGGATTTTCCCTAAAGACTCCCTGAATATCACCAATATCCTGCCATGCCAAGGGCTCCCAGCACAGCTCCTCTGCAGCCAGGCAGATGGGACCCGAGGGCTTTCCAACAGCACTGTGGTTTTCCTTAAGTGGCATCTTGTTTGTTGTAATGTAACTGTGAGGCTCTGAGCTATTCCCATAGCACTCTTAGTAATCAGCCCTGGTATGCTGAAGGGCATATTTGTCATGTCTCAGCCAGTCTCTCAGAGAAACAGTCATGGGTCATGTTAGTTACCTAATTTATATGTCAGGGGCTGCAGGAATGAATCAACAGCATTTTTTTTGTATTTTTCCAGACAGTAGCTTGATATTCCCGGCATGCTGAACCCTAGGAGTTCCCTTGCTTTTGTGATCATTCACAGTCCCTCCTCATTTGGCTGATGTTGCAGTAATTCAAGCAGAAAAATGCAAGCAAGCACAGAGAGACAACGTCTCTCTCCGAGATGACTCTCCAGAGCAGCTCCTGTGTGTGCAGCCCGTGCTGTGAGGGTGTCCATGCATCCAGCAGCCCCAGGCACCACTTTGGGGGATCATCCCAAAGGAAGCAGCAGCCTGTTCCCTTGCAGAGAGAGGTTATGTAGCGGGCAGAAGCAGCAGGGAGTGACTCTGTGAGCTCACTCTGCTGTCGCACACACAACCACGACACAATTCCTTCAGTGCAAATGCAATTCACGTGCTTCAAACTGGTGAGGAAATCTTGGCTATGGAAAACAAGATTCTGACAGACCTGCACCACCCTGACAGGGAAGTGGTGGAGTCACCGTGCCTGGAAGTGCTCAGATGTGTGGATGTGGCACCCGGGGACACGGCTGAGTGGTGGGCTTGGCAGCAGGGCTGGGTTAATGGTTGGAATCAATGATCTCAGAGGTCTTTTTCCAACATTAGTGATTCTATGATCCTTATTCCATTAGAGCTCTCAAGGGGTGGCCAAAATGGAAGCAGAGAGCTGAGCACCACCTCCAGCACCAGCCCATCCCAGTACCAGAGCCAGGGGCAGCACTTCCACATGGATATTCCTGCTGGGACTGAACATGATCCCATCTGAGAGATTTCAGGCAGGTCTTCTCCAGCATGTGAATCCATGTTTGTTTATTTCTACTCTGCCATGTGTGTTTGGGAAGATGGATGTAGGAAACCATTCCTGATGGAAGCAACATCCACGACGAAAAGCAGTAACTGTGCAATTCCCTAAATCCCACGGGATCCCTGCCCGGCCAGCACGGTGCTGGGCCAGGCAGGTTCCCGGGGAAGGGGACCCTGGCTGCAGTGTGCAAAGCAAAGAGCAAATGCCTCAGTGCTCTCGAGGCTTGAGACAGCTTTGCCCAGGCTCAGGGCTGTGGGGCGACCGAGGGTTCCCCGACACTGCTTTAGGGGTGTCCCATCATTCCAGGTTAAACTGGGGCGTTTAACCTGGGATGTGAGGAGGGGGAGCAAGGCAGGGCTGCGGCCCCTCCCAGCAGGAATCACCAAGCCCAGAGGAAGATGTTTTACGAAGATCCGTTTGCTCCAGGCTGGCGGTGAAATAAAACACAAGGCTGTGGCCCCAGGGGCCGTGGGAAACACGGTCAGGTGGGGCGGGGAGAAATAAATCCCAATAGGCACAGCCTGCCGTAATGGGGAAACGCGGAGGAGCAAATTATTAGCTTGGGTTTTTTGTGGCTTTTTTTTTTGGGTTTTTTTGCAAGACGAAAGATCACCCATTAACTGTTTCTGGAAAGTCCTTTCCAAAGCCTTTTGTGCAGCAGTTTTTCTTAGAAGGGCTCTCCCAGCACCCCAGGCATCCCGGGCGGTGGCCGGGGAACGCCCCGCGGCCGCGGCTGGAGAGGTTTGAACTTGAACTCGTTTATTTAGCTTCGACTTTTCTCTTGATGGAGTACCTGGACTTAGCCCAAACCTCAAAAGTAAGTTATAGCCAAATATTTCTGAGGTTGGTAATGAGATACCAAAGCTTTACTTTTTTCTTAGGAAAAAAAAAAAAAAACAAAAAAAAACCAAAAAAAAAACAAACAAACAAAAAAAAAGAGCCCTGTCCCAAATTCCCCTGCAGCATGTGGGGCCGATGCTCCACGGACGGGGCTGGGCACGGCCAGGCTCTCCCCCAGGTGAACCCAGCGCTCACCGTTTTCTCTGCAGAACAAACATTTGGGCATTTCTGTCATCACACACCCACAGCTCGGGGTTAACTGCGACAGATCACGTCCTTCCCTACCCTAAATTCCTACTTGGCTCCTGAAGCCTCTCCCACTTTCCAGCAGCCTAGAAAGATGGTGTGACCTGCAAAGTCTCTGTATTCGAATGAAATCCTGAGACAGGATAAATGCCTTGAGATCTTCAGGCTCTGGTGCAAAAGCAGCATTATAAAAATCTGCAGCTTCCCTGGGAGAATAGTCAATTAGCAACTAGATGCCCCCCTCAGCAAGGGAAAGAGTTAATTGCTTTGGTTTCCCCCTGATGCTTATGGTTAGTGCAAATCAGATCTGGAATGATAAGAATAAAATATGATTGAAATTTCTGTCTCTTCCAAAAAGCGTATGTTTTAATTAAATTGAGAACTAGCTGGTTAATCAGCACAAGGACTAATGGTCTGATTAGCAGGAAATGCCTGGTGAAAAATAGACCCTCTGTTCGGCTGGGCTGGGGGAGATTCATGGGCTCGGGACACAGCCCAGAGCTGTGGGGAGGGGGCTGTCTGTGCTTTGCAAAGGACATCCAGGCTCCATCCGAGGACCCCCTGGGAGCAGACACATCCCTGATCCCCAATATGCCTCTGGGGGGGACGGCAGAAGGGAAGGGTGTCCTTGAATGGAGCTGCCCCCCCTCAGGTGTCTCCCTGCTGAACGCCCAGCTGTGGAAACCCTTTTCAGGGAGCATCACAGCGGATGAGGGGATGCCGGGGTGGGGGGGCAAGTGAAACCTCTGGCCTCAATTGCCTTTGAAAGGGACAGTGCAAGGATGGGGGAGACAGGACTGCAAGATCAATTTGAAGTTTACTGTGTCAAGGGGGATAAAAGAAAAACCCGAAACGACAACAACAAAAAAGCCCAGCACCATGCAAGAAAAAAACTTTTAAAATTAAGGAATCGATGGAGAAATGTCCTTCTGGCCACCCCTTCCCCCACAGTGCAAAGCACAGGCTTCCTTCTGATTAAAGCTCCGCCTGGAGCCTGGAGCATTTTCGGTGGCAGGAGGCCAGGAGAAAGCTTAAGGTGCTCTCTGCAGTTTAAGGTGGAGCTGTTTACTTCGCCTTCCCCAGCAACATCAGGGGTGGCCACCACGGAGCAGCATCCTCGTGCTCACACGGTGACACCCCAGACACGGTGACAGCCCAGACAGGCCATGGTGGCTCTGGTTTACACCCCAACACAAGCAAAGTCAGGCTCTCTCTGGCAGAGGAGCCTCATGGGGTTTCGTTTTGCTTGCAGCTGCCTTCGATGGCTTTCACCAAAAAAAGGAAATAGTGAAGTGAGAGGGAAGGGGTGCAGGAATAAGACGTGCCCCATTGCTAGGAGGAGGTGTTTGGGATGGTCCCGCTGATGCCCACACATTGGGGTTTGCTCAGAGCTCTGGGATTCAGCCCCAAACCCTGCAAAAGCCTTGTCCATGGTGGCCTCCATCCCTGCTTTCCACAAGGCCCAGGAAAACACCCAGCATGGCCCTGCTGCTTCTTGGGGATCAGCGCTATGGCATAAACACCCCAGGAAGCACCTGGAGGAGGAGAGGTCTCAGCCTGCAAACAGGCAGGAGGGCACCTCTGTGTCAGACCAGGCTGGGGAGCAGGAAAGGGGAGCTGATGGGCAGTTCCTGACCCTGAAAGAGGGTGCTGCCCCAACAGGACCAGCACAAGCAACCCATGCACAGACCTGTCCCAACCCCTGCTGTTGAAGCTACAATGGCTGCTCGAAGCCCTTTCCCTGCATAAGAGGATGTGTGAAGGATATATCTACATAAGAGGATGCCTCAGTGAAATGTGATGGGTCTGATCCCCACCAGAAATGCTTTATATCCCACCCAACAGCCCCATCCTTGCCTTGAGGGAAGGAACTCTGGACAGCCTCAGCCCAAAACCACACGGGTGCCTCTCCAAAGGAACAATTTTGGGAGAAAGCTCAGCTGGGGCTGCCAGTGGATTTGAGCTTCCCTTGGATCAGCCAAGCCCCTGGGGACTTTCCCCTGTCTCCACAGAGGGACAACATAGGGGAAGGAGGTGCTTCTCCTAGTCTGGAAGGAAGCTACAGCGCCATGAGGTCAAGAAATAACACACAGAGGTGATGCAAGTGCCAGCAGGAATTTCAAAAGGGCCAATCCCAGCACTGAGCCCTCCTAAATATGCACAGTGCCATCAAATGTTCAGTGTCATCCACTCCAGTTAAGTGTGTGATTCAGCATGTTGGCAGCATGGCAGTTATCTCCCATTTGAATCTGAATACATCAGATTAGACCTGCTCAGGTCTGAACCAGGCTATAGAATGGCACATACAGTTTTTAAATTGTGCCTGCTGTAGAATGCATCTTACAGAGATTTTTGTGGTTTTTTTTTATTTAAACATAATGTGAGGAACCAGGTGAAAAATACTGTGCAGCTCTCCAAAAGCCCCAGATCCATCTGCATGGAGCCACCATTGAGACTGGAGAGCTGCCAAGTGCAGAATCTATAAATCATGAATTGAGTCCCACATTCCCCTCCCTAAATCACAATTGTTTTAAAAAGAAATAAAACATATTGGTTCTTTTAATTTTCCTTTTGGAGTCTGTGCCTGTAGGCACATTTTCCAGCTTTTCAAAAACACAAAGACTAGAAACTTCTCATTTCTCAGTGAAAGCTAAGCCTCACTTAATTACTTGCATCCAGTAGCCACAGCTTTATGAAAAATTCCAAATATCAGAAGATTGGTATTAAAATCAAAGGGGCTGGCAATGCTGAGATTCCCCTTAGATGCAGGATATTCCTTTTATGGGTGTCCAAGAAGAGTAGGCACCAATGGGATGCTGTTCTGCTACAAGAGTAACAAATATAACGAGTTTTGGGCAACTGACACAGAAAATAGACCTAATGTCTACGTTCCTTTGTCAGGTTTGTCTCTGTTTCACACCAAAACAGCCCCCACTGGCTTTTAGTCATGGTGGCAGTGGTAATGCACACAGGGATTTAACTGGGAGCGGGGCAAAGGTGGCTGGCATTTGCACAAGGGTTTTGGCAGTCACAGGGCAAAGCAGCTGGCAAGGGTGATCAGGAAGCAGGGAGGTGCCAGGGGGAGTTTGGGGGTTAGACTAGAAAAGCTGAGGCTCAGCCAGCTCTTCAGAGAAGCAACTTGGTGAAATTATGTGATATTTGAGACATCTCCTTGTTCAGGTCCCAACCTGTACCCCGATCAAAGCACTCTTGTTCACCTGGGCTGCTCTCCAGACTTTGTGTTTAACATTGCAGCCCTGACCCCAAGAAGTATCTTGGGATCACAGAATCATTTAGGTGGAAAGACCTCCAGGATCACTGAATCCAACAATTAATCCAGCACTGACAAGTCCATCATCATCTCCTTAAATGCCATCTATATGGTTTTTTTAACCTCTCCGGGGTTAGTGACTCTACCACTTTCTTTAACAGCCTGTTCCAGTGCTTGAACACTCTTACCCTGGAGAAATTTTTTCTAATATCCCATCTAAACCTCCCCTGGCACACCTTGAGGACATTTCCCCTTGTCCTATTGCTTGCTAAGTGGGAGAAGAGACCGACCCCTGCTTTGCATCCTGTCCTGCCTTTGGGGTTTCTCCTTGGGCCTTCAGTACTCTGTGGCAGTGTGTTTCTTTCTGGATTAACTTCAGTGGCCATGTCCTCCCAGCCAGGCTTGGTGTCCCAGCAGCACAAGCACATTTCGTGTTGCTATTCATGGGAATGATGAGATAATGGCCTGAAATCTTGGTTCCTCTAACATAATAGAAAATGGAGCAAAACTGCAACTCTAAAAAGGAAGTCTAAATCAGGTTGCAGAAGAGAAAAAGATATTTGACAGCAGGAGCAGGCTCTGGAAACGTAGTCATTGTTTCTACTTATGGGTTTTGAAATGTAAATAATTTAACACCCAGCTAAGCAGAGGAAAATCTGCTATTTTTGGTTTGTTCTGAACAAAGACAGCTGTGTATTCTCAAACACACAGTTCAGCATTAAAAATAAAATAATACAGAAATAATGCTGTCGAGAATGTCTTTAGGTATTTACAACCCAGTGCCAGGGTCTGGGCTGGCTGTGCCTTGCATTACACTGGAACATTTGCAGTGACCTCGAGTCTTACCAGGGCATCGGAATAAACCCATAAATAAACAATTTGGATGGGCTAATTCTGGGGGTTCATTAAAAATTTCAGCTAAGGGATAAAAACACAGGGAGAGGTTACAAAGGCAGCCTGACTCGGATGGCCAGGCTGATTCCCACTTGGGTGATGGATCTGGGCTCAGAGATGGATCCTGCTCTGTTAACGAGATTCCCACGGCCGCAGTGAGGCACCAGCTCTGTGCAGTCCAAGGCAGCACGGAGAACTGGATTGCAATTCAAACCCTGGTCCCCATTAAAATAACAACAGCTGAAGCAGGTACACAGACTGTGTTTCTGGGGGATAAAGCCTCTTTCTTCAGAGACCTTAAGTGACTTGTTCTTTGGAAGTTGGTGCAATTAGGCCTGATTTGTTTTTCTGTTCTCTCAGCCCTCTCACATACACTTTTTTTTTAAATAACTTCCTGAGAGAAAGGGTTAAAACCATCCCAGCTGTATAAAACCTCCTCCAAATGTCACTGCCTTTCCAGCTGTGCTTGCTGCCTGCTGATAAACTCGTCAATAATTTGATGAGATTTTGGTGGGATTTGTTCCTGGTTTCCTGCTGGGTGAAACCAGATGTGATCCTGAAACCCCATCCACTGCCACAACAAGAGTAACCACAATATTAGGATTAGCCGCTGCCCTTCATTCAGTGTTCACTTGGTCTGACCACATGAGACTGGGAATATTTTGCTTAGACAGGAAACCTTAGTAGCTCAGAGATGTACTGCTGGGTCCCTCCTCCTGGTCCAGACTCTGCAGAGAGGACACAGGGGTCAGGGAGGAATTTTTCCCCAGCACAAGGGCTGAATGCCCACACTGACGAGAAGCTGCAGCTTTATGGGCACATCCATTTACCAGAATTCCTGCAAAGGAGGACAGGTCTCTCCTGGAGGTGCTGATCACTTCATCCCCATCCCCAGCTGGTGATGGTGGTGAAATCTGGGCTCTCCCAACAAGACTTCACAGGCCTGGCTGGGGAGGTGAAACGTGCTGGCACCTGCTCTGGCAGTATCTCAGACAGCTGGGCACAGCTGGGACAAGGCAGGTGAATCTCCTCTGCCACGGATGGAAAGGTAGATAAAACTCCTTTAGAAACATACAGGTGTATCTTGGGTGGCCAGGGTTTCCTCATAGCACAGAAACTCTCCCTGCCATTGCCAGGCTGCCTGGCTGTGAACGCATTACCGAGCTGGAGGGCAAAACACATTGGTGCTGATTCTTCTTGGAAAACGTGGTTCTGGGTGTGGGGAGCACCTGGAAATCTTCCTCCCAGCTCTTATGTTAATCCAGCCTCATGGGCCTGCTGAGGCTCATTGAAATTCAGGGTGAGTCTTCCCACTGAGCTTTAAATAAGGTCGTTTTTTCTCTTCAATGTTCTTTTCTTTTTTTCTTGGTTTTTTTTTTTTTTTTTAAACCTATGTTCAGTCTGGGGGAAAATGTATTTAAGCACAGAAGTTCTGCTCTCGCAGCCCCGCTGCTGCCGTCTCCCCAGCAGCTATGTGGCTCTGTGAGAGGCTCAATTCCCACAGGGAGGTTGTCAGAGGGGGTGTCCTCCTGTGCAAAGCTCCTCAACCACATTTCTCCTCACTCCAAACTCACCCAGACGTTGTGGGTCCAACTGGGCTGATGTGGAGTCAAATGATGCTTGGGCTGTGCTTGTTTTGCTCGTAAGAGAGAGATAGTGAGGGGAAGAGGTGGGCTGGAGTGTCTAGGATAAGATTTTGGTTTTGCTTTGGGGGTTGATCTGGCTCCTTTCAAGGCATGCTTTTTATCTGTGTACCAAAATAGTAAGTTAGGCGTTATACAAAATGTGCTATCCAGGGGATTTGAAGCACCTCTCAAAGAAGAGAGGTTATTCCCAGTTTACAGATGGCAATGAGACTTACCCAGTGTTGCACACAGCAGTGGTGGCTGAGCTGGGAATGTTCCTAAACGTGCTTGGTTCTCCCTCCCGAGGGCCGCCACATCTCATCACCTGCGCTATTCAGTCAGCACAAACTCTGCTGACCCTCAGACCTCCTTTTATCCCAGACTATCTCCCCTTCCACTTGACTCCAGGCATAAAAGGCACCAGCAACTGACACACATCAGCCATGCTCCAAAATGTCTGATTTTTGGGAGAAAAATCCTTTTTGTAACAACTTTTCCCTGACTTCCCTGAGATGTGAAAGGTCCATGGGGAAGGCACGAGGCAAAAAACCTTCACCATTTCTCCCTCAACCCTCTTGGCAGCTTTATCAGCCTTGCCTGCTTTGCCTTGGGAGATGTTTAGACTGGAAAAGCAAGCTTTGAGTGCTAACTGCTTTCTATTTTATCCCCTTTCCTGCTGAGTATCCCTCCACCCCCCATCCCTCCCCAGCACTGCAAACACAAAGGTGAGTGAGTGAGTGCAGGGAACAATGAGATCTCCAGATATGAATCAGATGGGATTGAGGAGTCTGGTACAAATTGTCTCTTTTTTAATTCATTGAAACTCTCTTAATCCTCCCATCCCTCCCAAGACTACTCCCCATATGCTTCATTAGAGAGCTGAAAATGAAGCTGCTCCTTTGCAGTCCAAGATTTTACAGTATCAGCCATAGGTGTGACTTTACCCCATACTATTACTAAAGGTGAATATTGCAAATGGTTTCTCAGGAATGTGAATGTGGGCTTGGATGCTGGAATTATTTCACTGGGTGAATTCCTCTCCTTTTCTTCATGCTCCACCTTTCTTTGAGTGTTCATAGAGTGCATCAACCGGAATTAATGTCTGCAAAAATTGACTTTTGTAACGGGATGAAAATCAATAGAAATCTTCAGTTTCTCTCTTCAAGCTGAATCAGATGAACATTTTGAGCCAAAGTACCAGAATGTGTCACGGGTTGAAGAGAAATGGTCAATCAAAATTATCCAAAATCCATGTTTTGACCTTTTCCATTGTAGTGAACTGTTCAGGTCTTCCTAAATCCTGTTTCTTTTGACTATGAATCACAACACATAAGATTTCATTTCCAGTTACTTCTATAATGAGTGTGTGTAGGGTCCTACAGGGCCTTCAAGGCTGTTGGCAGCTGGATGCATTTGCTCCCCTTTTCCCTGCAGGATAAGTTCCTTGGTTTTCCTATTTTTGGTGACACATACTCACAAGACATGCATAATACACCACAGACTGAAGGGTCTTTTTGATTTACAAGAGATTTCCTCAGGATAAAATTATAGATTTTGCAGTAGCTTATTTTGCTGGAAAAATGTATTTTAATGAAAAATTCCCAAGTTGCTCTTGAGCTGTGATATTCACAGAAACACAAATCAGTGTTCATGGAATGCACTTTTTAAGCATATACTGATTTTTATTCATTTTCAGCCATATTTTGACACCTGAGCCAGGAGGTAAATCTCAAATCCTGTGATCTACATTGATTAACCATCTAGCTCAAAAAAGTAACACTGAAAAACCTGAATCAATCATGAGCATAATGAGTTAAAAACATTTCAAATAATACCCAACTCTGGGGAAGTAACAACCTGCTCGCAGAGACTCTACAAGGAGAAAGAAAATCTAAATTCATTGGATAAATTATTTGTTGCAAATTATTTCTTCAGCTCTAATTAGTAATCTTCATTTTACACAGTAGGCCTCTAATGACCTGCTTGACAACTATGATGTCTGATAGACAGTGGGGATTTGCATGAAAATGAGTTTTGTTTTCTCCCATCCCAGCCATCAAATGACAACAGCGAGGCAGCTCGGCTTTACCCTGCAAAAAAGGGAATACCCAGGCACCCAAGCTCTGGGTAAGAGAAAGCAATTCAGCTATATTTTGGGAAATAGAGGGAAAAAAACCCCCAGGAATTCAAAGAAAACCAGGAGGCACTAATTCAAACAAAAAAATAATAGCAGGCGGCATACAAAGACTAATCAGATGCGGTTGCTCAGTGGAGTCATGTGAAGAGCAGATGATGGAGTGAGAGCAGAAGATCCAGCTCTCCATGAAAACGTGGTGACCCAGCTCTGAAAGGTCTTGCACTGCTGTTTTCCGGGATTGAATAATCCTTTGCCTTTTTATGGCAAGGGTTTTGAAATGTTGAACATATTTCAAGGGCATTATCATCTCCTGTCTGCTGAAAATTGACAAGATTGGGATCTTTCTCTGGCTTGTGTATCTTGAGCCCAGACAGATTCAAGCAGAAGATGATGCTCTTGCCAGTCATGAGCAGCTTAAATAAGGTTAAAACAGAGCAAGAGAAAACCAGGGTAAGGCAACAAAGCTGGTGCCCCTCCTGGAACTCCAAGGATTTCATTCTCTGGGATTTGCAGTATATTTTTGTGATTTCAGCAATGTTATTCCCAACCCAGTTCAGCACATCTTGTGCTTTGACAGCTCACTGCACCTGGAAATTATTATTTGATAAAAACTGGCAACCTCTCCCATTCTGGAAGGTCTTTTTAGAAACGGGACTTTATTCTTGCCTTCCTTCTGAACTTCTGCTGGTGTAAAAGGAGGTGGAAGTGGATGTTGATGTAAGGTCGTGCATGAAGCACTGCAATACTACCTGCACAATATTCTTTCAGAGTCCTGATCTGGGGGTGCAAGCAGGGAAAAGGTTGATGGTTTGTACTTTGGCAAGTAGGCACTGGGTGCACATACACAGTCTGCCATCAGACAAGCTGCCATCAGAGTCCTGTCCACTTATTTGATGGAAAATGTGAACATGATGGCTTGAATTGTTACAGTAAATCAGTGAATTATTGGGGTAATTGAGTCCAGAATCTGACCTCAAAAGCAATCTCATCCAGTTTTTCTTTATTTTTTAAATTATTTTCTTCAAAATAATATTGTAATCATATACATTTGTTAAGAAAAAGGCAGTTTTTAGTTGCTGGTCATCCCATTCTCTTGATTCTCTCCTTTAATGATTTGGCAAATGATCTCCCAGCAAAAAAAAAAGTAAAAGATGTAATAAACTGCTTTCAGCCACTTCTCTGTGAATTGATCCTGATCCTTCTTCATATATTGTTGATCTTCTAATTTAATCACTTGTCCAGAGGGCATATGCAATTTTTTAGGAAGTAAAAATGTCACACAAGAAAAAAGAAGGAGGATGAGAGTGGAAATCTCTTCCCTTGTCAGGCTGTGTGTCCTATATGGGAAGCATCACCCAGCACAGGCACTGCCATGGGCTGGGGACTGAAGTGATGAAGATGAGCTTGCCTTCGTCCTGCCAGCATCAGTGTCACCAAGCATGGGCAGGGGAAGTATAAATCATTCAAGGGCCAATGGACAGGCAGCCAGGAATACATCAGTGCATTCAGAATGACTGCAAGAGTTTTATTTTACCAGAAAATCAACCTAAAAATAGTCTGGGGAGGGCAGGGCGGAGTGCTCTGGACCAGCAGCCCCAGCTAGCACTGCCACCTCTGCAGGGGCAGCAGCAAAAGTGAATTTCCACAAGTGGGAGTGAGGAAGTGAGTGTGTGCAGTGCTGGGTCACAGGAGCAATGACTGGCCGCGATCTGCAGCCTTTAACTGGTTGGCCATGGCAACCTCTGGCTTTCATGTACCCAGAAAGGCAGAAGCTGAAGGGTTAGGCATGGCTGTGCTTGTGGATGCAACACTTTAATGATTTATTGAATTCTTTTGCGTGTTGGTTTGGTTTTGTTGGGTTTTTTTAGGGTCGGGAGTTGCTGTTTTAAAATGCTCTGTAAAAAGAAGATGTGTAAATCGATTAACTTTTTAAAGTGCATTTTCACAAGTGGCAGAAAACCTGCTCAGCTCTAGGTGCCTGTCCAAACCTGCAGCCCCAGTGGTTACCCCACAAAGGTGTTCAGCCTTCAAAGCTTCCCCTGTGAAACTCAGCCACCTCTGAGGGAGCTCTGCACTGGGATTCCCCAGCCAGTCTGTGTGGAGGGGGCACAGCACAACTCCTCACTTTCAGTCCCCAGGGTCCCTCTGCCAAGGGACCAGAGAAGATCTGCGTCCCTGGCACAGGACAAGCAGCAGTGGGCAGCAATTTCTGCACATGGATGCAGCGGGGGCAGCTGTGGCATGGCCAAGGAAGGGATGGAGAGCTGCAACATGCAGCAGTTTGGAACAGGCAGTGCAGGAGGAGAAGTGGCCAAGAAAGCCCTTTCTAGGGAGTTTCCATGAACATCTGCAATGTGCAAAGCCAAGCTGGGACACGTGCCCACAGCCCGATGTACAGACCTTGTCCAAATCTGCTCCTAATCTTCTCCAGGCTTAGCTGGGCTGATCTAGGCTGCAACATCTGACAGCTTGTCTCCTGAGACCCAGCAGAAAATGGGGATGTCCTTGGGCTTTCCAAACCTGGGACTGCTCCATGTCCCCGTGTCCTCCCCAGGTCTCTCCTGGGCACGGGCAGGAGCAGTGAGTGGGGCTGGGACCAAAATAGAAAGTGCCTAGAAAGTGATGGTGACCAGGGTTTGAATCTGCCTCCACAGGGTTTGGATCATGTCTCTTGGGGTTTAAAAAAAGAAACAGGCTGTGACTGCAGGCCAAGTTCTCTGTTGGTATAAATGGCCACAGTCCCCCTGAGAAGAGTTCAATCTATTTATACCAGTGAAGAATTTGGCCCATTGGATAGAAGAAATCTTGTACTCTGCTTTGGCTCTCTGAGTTTCTGCCCTGCAGAGCCACAGAAACAGGCCATTTCTATGTGTGCCCATAGAAAGGAACAATAAAAGGGAGCCTTTCCACCAGCACTGTTTCGCAAAAATTGTGGATACAGGGAAAGTCAAAGTTTTCATAGGAACACACCCATCCTGATTGGACTTTCTTTGGAAACTGTTTTTCAGCGGGCTTGTACCATAAAATTCTCCCCGGCAAAATTTGTCCCCTGCTGAAGAAAACAGCTGAGTTCAAACCACGCAGAGCACCAGGGATGGGAAAAAATCAAGGGCAAGAAACCCAAATTCCAGCTCTCACTCTGCCTGTGGGACTTTCACCAGCAGGGAGGCATCTTACTAAAGGGTAATTTGGTCATCCAGGGTGTTCCTCTCTCCAGCAGGGTGGAGAGGGAATTTGATTTGCTTGTTTGCTTTAGAAAAGCTTTGAAAAGCTTTGGCTTCCTCTCAAATTCAGGGGAAGAGCCACAAAAATCTCAAAAAAACCCCAAAAAAACAAAAAAAGCCCAACCCCAAAGCCTTCTCGGGTTTTGAAAGCTTTTTCCTACCCTGTTCCAGAAGGGGCTATTAATTGTAGGGCATTTCAATTGCAGAAAGTCTGACTATTGAGTCAAAGAGTCTTTTTGAACCTAACCAGATGTGTGGGGCTTTTGTAAGTCATTCTCAACATCACAGCAGCTCAATATAGTTAGCATTGCTCAGAATTTTCATTGCCAGTGGCTGTAAATATGTCTGTATGCTTTGTAGAGACCCCTGCAAGCATCTAGGAACCAAAACTTTCCCTCCACACCCCATCCACCGAGACGAGATTATGCACTGATTGCATAATTACTGTATAACAAGGTTTGCTCAGCCCCTCTGTGCACAATGCCTGTTTTCATAGCATTTAATAGGAGAGACATAATGGGCACCAGCTTGAATAGCTGCATGCCAACGAGGCATTGCACTTCCCAAAGCAGCTTGAGTCTGCAAAATCTGGTCCAGCTGCTCAGCACACAGGAGGGTGACCAGCGAGTGACTCCCAGCCCTCGCTGGGACAGGAATTGGAATGTGGAAACACCCCCCTTCCCCAGACTGAGGTGGGCTGGCTGGCTTGTAGCACTGGCTGGGTTGTTTCTTCAGGCTACCACAAGCCAGCTACATTAATGCTGTGGCCTTCACACGTGTTTTGCCTGCACCAGCATTTGCAAATCTGGACTGATAATGCTTTCACTAAATTTGCTCCGTCTGCTGCTGCTCTGGTCTTTCCTCTTTGCTCTGAGTGAATGATTTAAAATGGCTCAAATCCCACACAAGGCTTGTTTTTCTAATGAGTTAGGCAGCAAATTTGCTCATGTATTCAGCCCTGGCTTCATCCTGAGTGGTATGGATCTGGAGCAGCCCATAAACAGCAATTTGCTCATCTTTTAAGCTCTATTGTTTAGGCAATGGGTTTTACTTGGATGGTTGAAGGCCAGCCCTCTCTTCGCACAAAATGTTTTCTCTGCTCCAACAATAACTACAACCCTTTCTTTCTGCTTTGCATTTATTTGCAATTAAAATAAATGGACCAAATGCTACCAGATGAAATGAGCGCAACATTCCTTGTTGACTTACCCACAGCTCCAACAGGTCCCCTGGCCCGTGGTGGCTGCTTGTCCTCTCCTCCTGCTGCATATTGCTGATGTCTTGGCTCTCCTTTCCTAAAACACAAATCCTTCAGGGACTTACAGGGTCTTTTCTCAGCCTGTCTCTGGAAGGGGCATGCTGATGGTGCATAGTAGTTACAGCAGGGTGGTCTCCAGTTCTGCACACACAGGTTTATTCTGGGGAATGTGAAGGAGCAGAGCCGGGACCAGTCTCCCTGTGACAGTAGAGCTGTCCATAAGTGTCTGGCTGTTCAAAGAGAGGGCAAAGCAAAGATTATGGGCCTGAGCTGATTGAAGGTAATTTTTTTTAAGGGTTAGGTTGAAACCCTTAGGTTGAAATATGCTGTCTGGGAAAAAAAAAAAAGTGAAGCATTTTGAGAAATTTTCAGGCTCTTTAATGTCAGACACATTCACTTTGGGGAAAGAAGTTTTCCTGTTCTCATCCTTTCATTATCCACCATCTCCTCCAACTCACGGCTCAAAGTCACTCAGATCATGCTCCTTGGTTTGCCACCATGCAGTGCTGAGATTTGTCTCTCTGGTTTGGCAAGTGCCTGGGGAAGTGCCCAGAACAGCCACAGCCCCCAGCTGGGGTGGCAGTGGAGCAAGAGAGTCAGGACAGGACAAACTCAGGGCAGTACAGACATGCCTGTGCCATGCTGAAGAAATCCACCTTCCTCACTCTTTTCTGTTTGTGATATAACCAGCAAAAAGTTATTTGGAGAAAGGCTTTCTGAAGTGTGCTAAGGAAGGACTCAGGCTATTGGGAAGATAATGCCCCTGTTAAAGTTCTTCACTCTTTCTTACTATGCTCACTCACCACCATAAATTAATTAGCAGCCTTCATGGAAAGGTTGGCAAAGTGAGATTTTCTGGTCTAGCTTTATGAGCTATGGCAGAACCCTCCGTGCACTGAGCCACTCTGGGATGGAGAGAAATGGAGACAGATCTGGGATGGATAGCCCTGGAGATGGATCTGGGATGGGGAGCAGTAGAGGCACAGACAGTCACCTAACACGTGGGGCAAGAGAGGAAATGCCAGCGATTCCAGGGCAGATGTTCACTCCTGCCAAGTATGCCATTGGGCCTTTCCTATCCCCACAGAGCACATATTTTTAAAGTTTTTGCTAGACCTTAGAAAAATATCAGATTTTTAATGTCCTTCTGGACAGATGTACTGAGCAGAAGAGGAGTGTGGCCTTTTAGGTTGGCCTCTGTCCCACCAAGGTGCTGGCACGATGCATTACCAGGTCAGCTTAATCCCAAACAAGCTGAACGTTCCAGGTGAGAGTGGTCACGGTGTTTTCAATTCATCTATTTTTATCAAAACACATGGGTGGCTTTGAGCATGAATGCATTTGGCACCCGGGTGTACCAGCCCCATGATTGCTCCCAGCTGCAGGCACAGCCCGTGCCCCAGCCACGGTGAGAGGGCAGAGGAAAAGCCGCAGTGAAACGAGGAGCTTGCCACACAGAAAAGGGACATTTTGACAGGCTCCCATCTCGTATTAGAAATGTTTTGATTTCGTTTCCTCTGCAGAACATAAACAGATTTTGAAACCTCAGAAGTTGCCATGAGACAAAACCCGCTGTTTCCTGGCCAGCTCTAATTGTGGCTTGTGACCAGCCCTCGCCTATTGAAGTCAGAAGTTACACAAGGGAGGATCCTGGCTCAGCACAGATTTGTGTGGAGAAATGTGATTTGTCACTATCTCTTTAAGCAAAGTTAACTCTTCGGCTAGAGATTATTTTTGTGTCTGTCTCTCTTCACTAGCAGCAAATACCTGCAGAAAGTGTCCTACAGGCAGGGTGGCAATGGGGAGGGCTGATGTGAACGTGGCATACGATATAAGCATGGCAATGCCCTGCTTTCATCCCCTGGAGTGCTGGGATCTGAGTGCAGCCATGGGGCAACATTCCTCATTGATCCACAGGATGAGACTTTTTGAGTTGTCCTGGAGATTTTAATGCCAGCAGAAGAGGAAAGCAAAAAAAGGAAAGAAAAAAAAAAAAAAGGCAGCTTTGAAAATATCAACCTTGACAGCTTTGAAAATATCAGCCTTGTATTTCTGGGCAGCTCATGAGTTCGGGAGTGCTGACAAAGTGGCCAGAATTAGGGAAGAGCAAGAAAAATGATGAAGTGCTTGGGCAGAGGGGCTTGGCCACGGTGGGAGGAGGCACTGAGGGTTGTGTGACTGCATTGGAAGAGGAAAATAACCAAGGGGCAAGAGGTGGGTTGCCCCTTGAGACATGGTTGGTGTTGAGAAAAATAAAAGCCAGCAGTGGCAGCACCCCAGGAAACCTTTCCTCAGTCTGAACTTCAACCCATTGTGAAACCTTCCCTCTGGGGAAATGCTGGAAACCCCCGAGGTCATGTCAACAACAGCAGGGCTGGCTGGAGCCCCAGGAGGCCCGGGACAAATACAGCTCTGGAGAGAGCTGCTGTACCTGGGCTCTTCTGATTTATCTGATCACATCAAAGCAACCTGTCCTGCAGGGCTCCCTGCAGGCGGGGGCCTGACTGGCAGCCAGGTTTGGCAGAGCGGGGGCAGGAAAAGCCAATTTTGCAACTGGTTGGTTGAGTTACAACAGGAGTGCACAGACCCCACCGCCTGTACAGGCAATAAATCTACAGGCCAGTGTTCTTCTTTAGGATCAGGGTTTCATCTAAGAGAAAATCCTAATTTCGCTGTCCTGTACCAAACAAGTTGATAGCACTGCCAAGGATTTATAAATATAGCACTTCTTTCAAAATAATCAGCGCTGCTCTTGACCTGAATTCAGGCTGTTAAGTTTTTCATCCCCTCTCATGACAATTTTATTTTATCATCCCCACCACTACACAGGTTTTTCTGCAATGACTAATTTTGAAGATGGTAAGCTCACTGCTGAAAAACAGCATCAGAAATGTGTGGTTATCAGGAGCAATAGGTGCCAAATGCACAAATCTTAGAGCTGAGTGAGGGGAAGCAATCAAATTCTGAAAGCAGAATTATTTGCATCCCATCTTTGTCCTAGTGCCTCTGTAAAAGAAAAACAATCCTTTTTTTCTTTTTTTTTTAAATGTATAAGGAATAACATCATAAACCAAAAAAATCCCTTCAAGTTAAATTTCCTTTGTGGTGTATGTAGCAATCCCTTAAAGGGTTAGCTCTGAGCATTTCTTAATTTTGCAAGGATAACACAGGAAACAACTGCAACTGTGTTGGCTAAGTACACAGATTGTTTTTTCAATGGATTCTTTGTGTCTTTGATTTCCATTTATACTTCTGCATTCTGGTGCACCTAAGCAAATATTTCTGGGAGGAGCCAGGGAAAACTGAATTTTTTTTCTCAGAACTGACATTTTGAATATTTCCAGACAGATTTCAAGTTGACTGAAAAATGATGGCCATTGTTTGGGAGAAAAATTACCTGGTTTATTCCACATTTTCCCAATATTTAAATTTAAAATCTCAATAGTGTTTAGGAGCTCCACAGTATTTTTTTCTTGCCTGGGCTCTGCAGTGCTTGTGCATGTTGCTCTTGAGGAAGGATGAGAGTTATGTGATGTATCAGATCCATTGCGACTGAAGTTATCTGAGAAATCATTGCAGACCCTCTTGTTTTGTAAGAAAAATAGAATTCTTCTCTGCCAGAAGGTAAATAGAGCTATCATGTTTTGACCACAGCAAATCTTCAAACAGGGAAAGAAGAAATCACATTCTGTGATCACTTTTTCATGTGCCATTGATTGCTATGGTAATCCCATTGCCAAATCCTTTGGTATCTGAAAGCCGGGGCAATTGTTATTTTTAAAACCTTAAACCACAAACCGTGGCTCCTGAAACCCTTGATATTGACTGTGCCAGCTCTTAGGTTTCACTTTTGCACGTCTGTGGAGATGTGGGGAGTTTCCAGGCCAGCGAGCAGCAGGGCTTGTTCATCTTAAGGCAGATGCTTCCAAAACGCAGTGGAAGCAGGGCACACATGTTTCCAATTATCATATAAGAGTAAAAAAAAAAAAAAACCAAAACATTCTTAGAGGTTTCCAGACTTAGGCCTAAGTGTTTACAAAACTGGTTTCAGCTTTTAAGAATGCATTTCCTGGCTTTGAAGCGGAGCCCCTTGACTTCATGGGACGTTGGATGTGATCCCTGACTGCTCCTGGAGCTCCAGTGCCAGCGTGGTTCAGAGCAGGGGCTGATACCCAGAGCTCCATTCCTGCTGTGCCAGCCCCACAGACTGCAATGTTTTTATAAGGGTTGTTTGGGGTTTTCTATCCCATTCCATAGGATACAAAATGCTGCACCATTTTGCAGTCTCTGAGGAGGTTTTGTCCAGCCCCAGTTAGGAGGCACGTTTGTATTCAGTGGTGTAAGAATTAAAAACTTCAGAGTATCCTCAAAATCACAGTGGGGAAGCAGAGACAGTGTCCTCTCTTGGGACACCAGTGCTGGATCACTCCCTGATGTGACTTCCTCCATATTTTTTCCATAGCCATTACAAACACCATAAAAAAGCACCAGTCCAATCAGTCTAAATAGAGTTTATCGTATATTAATGCTTTTATATTAATGCTTTAAATATATATTATGTCCTTTTTGCCCTCTGTTTTTTTTCTTCTTCCATTAGCAGAGAAAACTGCTGTTATATTTTATTTCCCTTCACTTCAGCACTTGATGTACCTCTACGAAAACCTGCAGTTATTCCATAAAATCAGTCACTGAAGTAAATAATAACAACCTTACCCCATAAACCTGCTGAAATTGTTGAAATACAGCAAAAGATTAGAGAAATCATTATTAATATAAACTATAAGAAAACAGAACATTAGCTGAATCTGTTATAAAAAAAGGAATTTTTTTTCCAAGTTGGTTTTAATTTCGAATAAATAGCAGAAATATTTTTTCTGGGAACATGAAGGATAGTTTTATAGCCTCAGTCTATCAGAAATAATGCCCCATTGGCTCTGTTCTTTGCTGCACACACTGAACAGCTCAGGCTCTAAAGCACCAGCTTCTCTTCTTCAGATACAGGGTGAAAATACTGATAATGAACATTTCATAATAGCACAAAGACCTTTATCAAAGGGAAGGATGCATAATGCATTTTCAGTGTTATTATTATTATTATAGCACTTGCCTTTACACAATTATTATTTGATGTTTAGGTTTGCTTGAGAGGAACATCTGAAAAAGATCTTCTAAGTCAAATTCAATGCTTTTAAAAGGCACTTAATGAATTTTTCTTGCTGTGTTTATGTTGAGAGGTTATTTGTTTGGAGATCATCTGTCACTTTTTTGTGCAACACATTTGAATTTTGTAAGTCTATTAGTGAGATTACTTGTGCAATGGGTATATTTTTCCCCAGTACTGCAGGAGTCTCCTGCATGGTGATTTAGTGCTTTTGAAACCTGCCTGACTTCCCTGGAGACCAGTTTTTTATTAATCGGTGAAGATACAGATCCAATCTTTCCAGAACATGCCTGATGTGTCTGCACACACCAGCACAAGGACTTGGGGCCTTATGGGGACTTGGAGGACTTGGGGATCCTCAGCCCCCCTGTGCTGCTGGGACATGGAGAGGTTTGGAAACACCCCATGGGAACAGAGGTTTTGACCTCTCCATGGGCTTCTTTTGAATATACCCACTGAGGTTAGATAGAGCCTCCCAAAACACCCATCATCTAGGCTGGGGGAGCCAGATTCTGTTTTTGTCATGATAACAGTAAAAACAAATTTTTCCCCTTAATATTGACTGCACCCTCTAATTTCCTGAGGAATTCCTGTAAAATTCCCCAAGGAGTTGGACATGGGAGAGAACAACCATTCCCAGGTCAACTCAAATAGATCATCTTAATTATATACAGCAAATTTTCATGCCCACTTGTCTCACCTCATGATGTGAGAGCCGGGAAGTCAACACGGCACTGAAGCCACTCCACCCGTGGTGCTTCCTCTGCACATGGAGGAAGTAAATAAAAGCAATGCTGGGATCAGGAAGAGTCATATCTTGTGCTTGTCTCAGCCTCCTCAACCTGGTACCCTGCTGGTCCGTGTCCATCACTGCAGGGCTATGTCTGGGATAACCACTGGGAAGGGTGGATCGTTTTTCACCAGGGGATTCAGTTCAGGCTCCCTTCTACATGACCCCAACTACTGAATTTAATTGACAGAATACTAAACCATGTCACATTTGTATTAAAATTAAATAGCATGGACCAGACATCTGAGAATCAGGCAGGGCAAAGGATTCTATTATTTTTTCCCCCTTCTTAGTGTCTCTTTTAACATTGCAAAGGCTGCCAGAACCTGAGTGGTGTTAGCACAGAGAACATCACTTTAAATTGAGAAGTTTATCACTTCAGCTCTCCTTTGCCTCCCTTCTCTGACCAGTCGGCGTCTGGCAGCACAACCTCGTCTCTCATTAGCGCCGAGGCAAGAGACGAGGTCGTGCTTGGGCAATCTGACAGTTCAGGCCCTTGTTTTTACAGATTGCCTTTAGCAGCTGAACTTGTCGGACATTTTAGGTAGAAAGAGCAGAAATGAGTAATGGAGGCATCTGATTACAGCCATAAAATTCACCCAACCCCAGAAGGATGCGTAGCTGCTCCAGGAAAACCCAAGCAGATATTTTAAGGTGTTTGCAGACTCCGGGGCTGCCGAGGTTGCTGCCAGCAGTAATAAACTCCCGTGATCCGATCCCAGGGTACGCCCAGCCCAGCCGGCTGCTTTATTTGGGCGAGGTGTGGAGGGCAGAAATTCCCTTTGTTCATTTTCACTCCCAATGGCAGGGCCTGAGCAGAAACCCAGTAATCCAGGGCTGTTGCAAAATCTTAATTCTACTGCTGTTCCCTTGGGGGATTGGCGTGAGTGGGGTTTTCAGCACTCCTCAGGGTCTCTTTGGGGAACAACAGTGTTTTGAGACCCCTGAGCTGCCATTGCATGGCTGTATCAGATAGTGCACTTAGACCTCTGTCTTTGGCAACCAGGAGAAGCAGAAGTGGCCAGAAAACCATAGAATCATAGAAAAACCTGAGGTGGAAGGGATCCACAGGGTTCATTGAGTCCAGCTCCTGGCACTGCACGGGACAACCCCAGGAATCACACCATGTGCCTGAGAGTATTATCCAAATACCTTTTGAATTCTGGCAGCATTGAAGATGTGACCACTTCCCTGGGGAGCTGTTCCAGTGCTCAACCACCCTCTGGGTGAAAAACCTTTCCTTAATATCCAACCTAAATACAGGGACGTGTCTGGTCCTGGCAGCACTGGTCTGTCTGCTCCTCTGCCCTCCGAGCCAGCTTGGTCTCACTCCTCAAGGTGTGGGGGCTCAGGAAGCAAAGGCTTTTCTCTTTTCCGGCCTGAGTCTTACCTTTTGCTCACATTTTGACAGCACTGAGAACAGCTTTGCGTTTTGCTGTGTTTCTGCAACAGACAAATGGGGATGGTTTCAGTCTGGGATTGAAGCAGGAGGGAGCAGATTTCTCCTCCAATGCTCAAACTCCTAAAATCGGGCATGTGTACCCTGGGAGCAGAAGGATGGTCCGATCACAATGCATGGACACATAGAGGAATGTCATGATGCCAGACAGCACTGAACTGGCTCCAAATGCTGCTCTCAGTTTCTTCCTCAAGTCAGTAGGCAAGTGGCCACATCTCCAGCCAGAGGTCAGACTGACCTTGGAAAATGTAGGCAATGCAGCTCACCCGGTTTGTAAACCGAGTCCAACCCCAGGAGCTGTAAGATGAGGCGGCCCAAGCCAGAAACCTCAACCCATGACCTGACTTGGTCAGCCCTCCATGACCCTGAGACAACTAAACCTACACTTTATCATGAAACAGCAGATCCTGTGTCCTTTTGTGGTCGTCCCAGTCAGGGTCAAACTGGCACAAGGGGTTTAATGCTGAGACTGAGTGAAAAATTTCGGTTTGTTGAGCTGACTGAGAGGCTGAAGATGCTGGAAGGAGGAGAGCCAGGGCTGACACAGAGCAAGGAAAAACTAACGGCTTTTAGTGTTTCTCATTTATTTTGCCCAGTTACTTGGAACACCTTCTTTTGAGGATTTTTTTTTTGCCGTTTTTGCTTTACGGCTATTACCTCTGATTGTTTCAAACTATTAGCATTCAGAAATAAAGTATGATTATCTCTTTCCAATATTTTTTGAGGGTTTTTGATTTCAAATCCATCCAATAAACCCAACCTGAATTAATGAACCTGCCTAGGCAGTTTTTAGATAAAAGCAAAGGCAAGGAGACATTCCTGTTTTTGCTGCTGCTGGTCAATGCCCACCAGGCACCTCATGCTGCTATTCCCTGCAAATAATAGGAAATGGTCCCAAAGAGTGAGCACTGCCCTAGCAGGTCCCCTTTTTCCCAGTTACCAGAGGACACCTGATGCTATTAGCAGCAGCAGAGCAGAGATGTTTCGTCTCCTGTGGTTTATGTGCAATTACAGGAAGGGCAGTTCATGCCCAGGCACTACCAGAAGCGCTGCCTGCTCCACCACGTCCAGCCCCACTGCCAACACCTCTCTGCCTCCCACCAAAGAGAAACGTGAGGAGCTGTTTCACCTGATCTGAGGAAAGCTTTTGACACACTTAACTGTAGCATATTAATTAACAAACTTCAGCACGGAGGCTCCTCTGATGCAGCTCTCACAGGGTTTCACAGCTGAAGTGAAGGAGGAGGAGGGAGGGGATGTTCACAGCTCTGGGTCCTTCACCTTCACAGAGATACAGCACCCAGGTACAGCACCAGCAGCCAGGGTGGTGGTCCAGGGTGCTGGGAGGGGATGGAGCTGCAGCATCCCTCACCCACCTCACCCTTGAGTTACCTTGCAGCCCTGGTATCCCACGGAGGGGCTTCTCACTCTGATTTGCTCTGTGAATTTCTAGGAGATAGACAAAGGCAGGTTAGAGCAGGGGCTGCCTGGCTCCTGCTGCCCCACATCCCAGCTTGGCTGTGTCTGTATTTAGACCCATTGTGCTTCTGTGGTCCTGTATTCCTGCAAAAACCTCAACCAAGGGAAAATGGGGCAGTGGATGACAGCAATGTCACCATGGCCCCAATGCACAGAAACTGCAGGCCATGGAAATTGGGTCAGCTTCTTCTGGTGTAAATCAGCACTCCTTTGCTGAAGCCAGTGGAGTTAAAAAGAGTGCAAGAAAGACCAAAATTAGGTCAATCAGATGCACAGCTCCTTTTATGCAGCAACGTAACCCTCTTCTTTCTTCCTACTATTCTGCACAGTCAAGTAGGTCAGAAGTATCTCCTGTCAGGCAGCTGGGTCCACTGAGGTAGCTTGGAAATATTCTCCAAACTAGTGGAACATCAGGAAAAGACATCCCTGCCCCCTCCTGCCACTGTGGTCTCTGAGCACAGGTCTGAGGGGGAATAGGCTCTCGGGGGGGGCATGAAGGCAGAGATTAAAACACCCCAAAAATACACATTCCTAAATAACCCATTCGTAGCACCTGCCTTCTAGGCAGGGTTTTGCCATGGCCTGTGCTTGCTAGAGACACCACAGACATGATGAGGGGCAATTCTGGTGGCCCCCAGCAATCCCTGAGCCACCTGCACTGGAGCCTGTGTGAGCAGTGGGATGTGCTGCTGCAGTGTCCCACAGCTTCCAGTGCCACTGGTGTTGGGGTATGCTTTCATTCCCAAATGAGTGCTAGAATAATTGGACCAGAGGTCTCCTCAGAAAGCAGAGCAACAGCTCCTCCATTTCTCTGCAGAGCCTCTTATACACAACCTTCTGTACATATTATACATGCCTTGAACCAGTGAGACCAGAGCAACTGCTTAACACCCACTGGAAAAGACGCATAATTGAAAGAAACTGGAAATAAGATTATTAGTGAAGCAATCCAGCTAACTATTTTCATTCACCAGGAGCAATGCCAAAAGGTAATTCTGAATCTGGAGAAACTCGGTGAAGAGCCGTGGTGGAGTCAGAGCAGCAGCGCAGGGAGAGCGAACACGGGTGAGAAATAGTCTTGAATCACTGAATGTGTTGTTCGAGCTATAATGATTTTGTGATTCTGACTGAGAACTTTCTGCCTGAATCATAAAATAAATAAGGGTCCTGGAGCACCATGGCTTCGTACCAGCAGCCAAGGAGATGAAATCGTGAGACTTTCAGGACTAGAGCTGCTCCCAAGTTTGGCAACTCCCCTCTGCGGTGAGGAATGAAAGCCGTGTGCCAAGTCAGTCACAAATTATAAACAGTCCCAGAAACGGCAATTTCTTCTGTACCCAGCCTTTTTCAACATTCTCTTCTCTTAAATTGTTCCACATCTTGTGCCTGCCT
The DNA here is from genome assembly GCA_013390105.1 of Tichodroma muraria. Classification (NCBI taxonomy): domain Eukaryota; kingdom Metazoa; phylum Chordata; class Aves; order Passeriformes; family Sittidae; genus Tichodroma; species Tichodroma muraria. Next base: position 76,698 of record WAAG01064969.1, on the reverse strand, counting down.
TACCTTGTGTCTATGTGTAGTCTCTAGAGGTCTGCAGACCATCTGCAATAGGTGACTAACACGTGTTAGCATCAGTTCTCCCCCTGGGTGTCCATGGAGCCAGGATGTGACAGGCTGGATAGTGAGGGGTCTTAATTGCTTATCACACTGAGACATTCCTGTAGTCACAACACGCATGTGAGAAAGTGATAGTAGCAACCAGACTTTGGTCCAACAGCAATAAAAATGAATAATACTAATTTCTGCAATTATTTACCACTCACAAGCAAATTAGTCATCTCTTTGCCATACCTGAGACAGTAGATGCCACAAAATACCTTCAGTGCCATCTAGCTACTAAGTTACTTGGAGAGATAAATTTGCAACTCGCACTAATTGTCGTAAGTCCCATCAGTGGCAATGTCCTGTTGCAGCAGCTGATGCTCTGCCCTCAGGGGTCTAATCAGGATGGTAATGAAAGCCACAGAGATAATTCACAACCAAAGAAAACTCTGCTTTAAATGAATGCTTATCTAAAGTATGGCAAAGTGAATTCCTCAGAATGATGACTAAATGAATAAATAACTACACGCACCCCAAACCCACAGGATATTTCCTCCCACTTGTAAAGGCACTACAGTATCTCCAGTCCCTCTGAACACTGCCAAGAAGGAGCAACAGCACTTTTGTGGTTTAGCTTTAGTTTCACGGAGACGTAAAGAAGCTACGAAAAATACCTCCCAAGCTTTCTACTTGCCTTGGGTTTCATGTCCATCTTCATATCCGTCATGCTCCAGGACCTCTGTGTCCATCATGGAGGTACTGGAGTATTTTTGTCCCTGATTGTCTCGGAACTGCTGGATGTTTATAGAAAATACAATAACCTTCAAAATTCCATGGACCTATTTTATTGGTGGTGGCTCTACTGGCTGGCTGTGATGAGTGCACCCACAATTATGTCCACACCACAGCCAAGTGTGGGTTGTGCCAGGCTGGTGGCAGGCTGGGAAGCGGGTGCATACTGAGGGATACAGCAGACATGTAGCTTTCCCTAGATAACTCACTCTGAACAGAGCTGGTTTTTCACTTTTTCCACCCCTGGCCCAGACTGTGGACTGTTGCCAGGCGTTTTGGTGCGTCCTGGACCAAGTTTCTTAGCAAAAAGCTAGGAGAAGAAAAACAGAATTCATGTCAAAGAGCAGTTGTTTTTATGACATACTGTATTTTGGTGAGGTTATTCCATTTATGGTGTGATTTTTCCAGATAAAATCTGTCTAGAAATGACCTTATGGTCTGGGTATGCTGCTGATACAGGATGCATGTGTGCTTGTGCACCCACAGTGTCAAACAGCAACACCTGGACAAGGATCAGCTCCATGGATGGAGCAGGCTGGTGTCCCTACCCATGCTGCAGGTCTGGTCCTTCTCGGGTACACCCTCCTGGGAAGGTGAAATCAGTCCCACCACGGGAAGAGTCCCTGGCTGTGGCAGCAGCACGCGTCTGGCAATGATGCCACACGCACTGATGGCAGCAGGACGTGTGTCAGAAGAGATCAGTGCCTGTTGGAGCACAGTGAGGACTTCCTCTTTGGAGGCTGTCACTACCTTAATGCTGGAGAGTTTATCCAGACCAGATCAGATTATCATAGAGTCACAGAACCATTAAGGTTGGAAAAGACCATTGAGTCTTTTCCATTATTAACATTAATAATTACATTATTAACCCAGTAACACCATGTTCACCACTAAATCATACTTTCAGGTGGCATATTCACATGTTTTTTGCAAATCTCCAGGAGCAAACAGCATCAGCCATTTCAGGGGGCCCAAGCCAGCTTCTACTGGCTGACAATCTGTCTGTAACATCAGAGTCAGTGCAGAAGTTTTTGGCATATTAGTAATTGAAATTAGTGCTGAGGGTGATACTTACTTTATATGGATGGACCTCAGCAGTGTGAAATGGGTCTCAAAAAGAACATCTGTGTGGCACCCACAAGGAGAATTTTAATAGTTCCTTAAAGTTCTCACTGCAAAAGGTAGCTCTGAGCATGGCAAAAGCTTGCAGTTCAAGCAGAGAAGGCCTGCAGCCCTCAGGTGTCCCTCTGAGCCAGAATTACCATATAGACACTTAAATAAAAATGAGCCCAGCACAGGAACCTGACACCACATCTCACTCCAAGCCCTGCTGATTTACACCAGCCAAAAAGAGACCTGACCTGCAGGGCCAAACCCGGCCCATGGCTGTATCCCGGCAGCTTGGTGATTTAGAAGCTCTGTCAGTGTCAGTCACCAGTGGGTCTCGTTGAAAGCCAGATTTATCTTGTAATCTGCACTAGAGGCGTAAACTGCTACTGCTGCTCCCACACAAAATAAATCAGCCCAACGCAGCCCGGAGCTGGTGGCTGTGAGCTCCAGCCCTCACTCTGATTTATACGTCCTTATGTTAAAATCAGCGGTGGCCAAACGTGGGCAGGAGCCTTCCCGTCTCAGCTCCAGGCAGGGGGACTCCCACAGCAGGGTGGCACTGGGGGCAGCGTGGGGACCTGCCTGTGCTGGGGACAGCAGAAAGCCTTTGGGTCAGCCTGACCCAGGCTTCCAGTGCCTGGCCAGAGCTTCCCCAAGCTGTGGCAGCAGGAGCAAGCGATGCTGTGAGGAGGGTGACTGAGCAGTGCTGCTGTCCTGCCCGGGGAGGGGACTCTGCTTTGCTGAAAAGTGTGCTCCCATTTCAGGGGGAATGCCTGAGCACACGGGGTTAACTCAGCCTTCAGGCTCTCCGTTGTTTTAGGCATCTTTCTCTGGTTCTGAAACAGAGGCTGAGGAAACTCGGGAAGAAAGATAATAGTATAATACCCACCCAAATGTAGTCCCAGGAAGCGTAAGCCTCCAACTCTTCACATCCCTACTGTGAGCTTACAATTTAAGCAGCTCTCTCCCCTTTGGGATTTTTTCCTCTCACATAACATAAAGAACATTGTTTTCTCTTTCAGTCCTGCACAGCACACGCCACCACTGCCCCATCACTGCCCTGGCACACTCCCTTTGGAGATAAAGCAAGAGCTCCAGGACACGGGCAAATTTTGAAGCCCACCCTGAAATGGGAGTACAGGTTCTGGGGATGCGTCAGCAAATTGGTGATTGCCACACATCCAAACAGGGCCACAGCTGTGGGGGTTTGGTAAGTGGTGACCCAGGAGCCAGAGGAAAGATGAGGCTGTTTTCCTGGCTACAGGAGGCGAGTTGGTGGCAGCCCATAAGAGCCCACCCCGATGAAACAACGATCCAAGTGTTGTGCTGGAGTCTGTGCATTCCTTGGTGTCGGGTGAAGCCACAGGGGTTTGGCAGAGCAGCCATAGCTACACCCGGTCCCTCCACAGATACTGTTGGCAATTTCAGGCAGCAAAATAACACCCTGGCAGTGCCAAAAGCCACAGCGATTAGTAGCAGTGTAAGTAATCAAATAGAAGCTCTTTTCCACAGCTGAATGACCAGATTGCCAAGCATGCAAGGACTAGTAGCAAAAATTGATTGCAGCTCACACGGATAATTTCTATCAGAATTATGTTATTGTATTAAAACAGTGATGCATAATGTATGGCCGTGCAATTCTGCAATAAACATCTTACATTTAATTTAAAAATCTATGAGTCATTAGAAAAGTTCTCTCATTATGTCGCACAGACCTTTGTTGAGTCAGCAGTAGAAGAGACTTTAAAAAATAAAGTTCAAGGAATCACAAGGATGTGAAATACCTGAGCTGGGAATGGGAGTGTGACCTGAGCACCATGTGACAGCGTCTGCTGGGTGGAACAGCCCGTCTGGGGAGCCAGGTGCTGCGCAGAAAGTGGACACCCCTGCTCTGCACTGGAGGCTTGTTTGTGCAACAGGCTTGTAGCAGCAGAGGGAAAATGAGCGTGTCTGATCCTGAAGCCCTTGCATAGGTTTAACTTCCATGAGGTTCCACTGGTACTTGCAACACAGGTGAAATTGTCAGCTAGGTGGAGGGATGCATCAAACGTGCAGCCAGGGTGGTTTCCATCGGCACTTGCTGTTAGCTGTGGGTCTGCAGCTGCTGCGTGTTACAGCAGGGAGACTCGTTCATTCTGATCAAACTCATTCCCTCCCTGTGCTGGGTAATCTCTCCCTGCCACTCACAGAAACCCTTTGCACCTCCCAGAAGCCTTTTTCCCTCTGTAGTCATCCATGGTTCTAACGTGGGAACAGCCAAATGGATCTCATTGTTCGGGTTCTTTTTCCAAGCCCTCTGTACTGACAGCAGCTCCTGCACTCTGCTCGCCGCCTCTCAGCAGGACGGATCAGCTGGACACGACAGTGAGCTCGGCCAAAAAGCGGAGCTCAGTGCTTGATTCAATGTGAAAACCATCATCAGCTGGGGACCAGGCCCGGACAGACAGCGCGATTTTCCTGTCATGTGAAAATGGTCTGATCAAAGTGCTGCTGGCAGGTAGCGTGGTCGGGCAGCGCTGCAGAGAGCTCGGCAGGCCCGCAGGAAACCACAGGGCCCTGAAACGAGCGCGCGCTCGCCAGAGTCAGCGAAAGCAGCCTGCAGACCTGAACTTCATTATTTCTTATTCCATACACTCTTTAAACTGATCTCTTCTTTACCTTCCCCCAAGTTTTATACCCTTGAATTTTTCCTGGTAATCTTTCCTCTCCGTGGACAAGGAAGGTTTTAGAAGATTTAGGATAATAAAAGCACTGGGAAAAAGGAAAGCGATGGGGTTTTCAGGTACTGTGCAGAACTGTGCAATGGCAGTTTGGAGACAGAAGCGCTATTTCTGGTGCTGATGTCACTCTGCCTTGGGAATTCTTCCTCTATCCTGTCTGTTTCCACCTGCATGAGGGGCTCACACTGCCTCCTTCTCTGCAGACACCCTTACTTCCCATCCAAGTGCCTCACACAGCACAGAGGAGGAGTTTTCATTACGTGCAGGATGAACCAGACATCTCTGGCACTATCTAAACATTAAAAGCTTTAATAATTGTTCTCAGGTTCCTGTCCAGCAGCCCATGCAGCTTGCCACATAAAGACAAAAACGTTGATCAATACTGAACACAGCCACACCATGCTGTTCATTCCTCCCCAAGAGGGGGTTTTACCAAAGCTGAATCACAGAAAAAAACTGCAAAAATGATTGTGATTCCAGACTTTACTGGATATCACTGGGAAACAGAGTGGCCGTATGGATTTTCCACCTACCATCCGTTACTAGCAACACAACATACTTCACTCCTGGGATGCACACTTAGGGTTGGGTTAAAAATAGATAAAGGAAGGAGAGCAGGGCACGGTGGTGTTTGTGTGCAATCAGCACAGGAGCCAACTCAGCAAGAAAGGCACTGGTCAGGGTCGATCCAGTGACTCCCCTTGGCACAGGGCCATGGCTTTGCCCACTCCTCCTGGAAGATGCTGCTTAGTAAAGCAATGGAGAAAATGCAACAGGGAGCAACAGCAGAGCAAAGCATGGATCAGATAAGGGCTACTAGCACGCAGCTCTGACGTACAAAGCATGTAGGGAGCTCCTGTACATGGTGCCAAAACCTCACTTAAAAAACGCCCTCACTAGAGCATGGGGATAATCCTTTGCTCCTCAGTGTTTGAGATGAAAGGAGGATGCCCCACCATGCCTGTCTTGGCAAGGAAATGGCCTCACCTCCCCAGTGGCTCAAGTGAGGGTCTGTCCAGCCCAGAGGGCGACTGGCAGCCTGGACCTGGACCTGGCGGGGGTGTTGCTGCTGTTAATCATGATCACAGCTGACACAGAATGTGAGTCAGTGGGAGCTGAGAAGTCCAGAAGCAAGGCTCCCTTTCCCACTTTGGAGACACAGTGGTCCCAGTTGAGTGCTTGGGACACCAGATGCCACAGCCAGCCAGTATATGGATCTGGCACCACCATAAAGCCCTTAGTACCAGCATCTCTCTCTAATTTGGGCAATTTGTGAGAGTGATGGGTGCCCTCATACAGCCCGTGGGGACAGGGCTGTGCAACAGGACACAAGAGAGAAGGAAACAGAGGCATCAGTGTGTGTGCACATCTGTGTGTGTGTGTGTAGCAGCTCAGGCACCACGTCACATCCCTGCTTTATTTATTCCATGAAGTATAAAACCACATAGAAGATGTTTGAGGTTATCTGAATCTTGAACTCCTAAACAAATGATCAACTTCTGTTTCGAAGAAACTTGGGCTTCTGTGACCAAACTTCCTTTACTGTCATCAGTGAATTTCAAATTACAAGCTGAGAGGACGTAATTTTCAATGAAAGACACCTCCTGTGCATTTTGTAGGTTTGATTTAGTAGCTGGAAGATGATGCTGAAATATTTAAGACTGCAATAATTAATAAGTATATTCTGGGGATTATAGCTGCATCACAGTTCCTACCATGGGTCTCCTTTGGTTTTTTTAACTGTTAACAAACATAGAGGTTGTGTATCTCCACACCCAGTAACTTCCTCCACATTCATGCTAACTTTAACAAGACTCACTGTTTTCCAAGGCCCACGAAAGGCCTTGACCTATAAAATTCAATTTCAAATGGTAAAAATCCCCTGGCCACTGTAGACGCTGGTGACAAACTGATGTGTTATGTTCCATAACGGTCTGTTTTGAGTGCTGACTTGACCTGTAAGTGTTCTAGATACAACCTGACTAAAATGGGTTTTATTATTTCCCATTAGTGCCTGCCGCAAGAAAATCAACGGGCAGTCCACAGGGGAAATAAAAGTATTTTTTTCCTCTAGATAGCATCTGCTGCAAATGTAAACAGACCCTTTCCCATCCCTCTCCTCCTTTCAGTTTCTTTCCAACCCTCTGATGCAATCAGATTTCCCAAGTTATGTGCTTTTGTTGGAAGTCCCAGAAGGGTGAGGGCAGGAGATGTTGCCCCACGCCACAGGACCTGCTGCTGTGGTTGGGTGATGCTCCATCAAACCCCTGGCTGAGCACCTGGTCAAGACGGTGCACTTTCATCGTGCTGAACCGGCAGCCCAGGAAGAGGACTGGGGCTGAGCGGTGTTTCCCGTATTTGCAGTTGGACTCACTGACACCAGGAACTTTATTTTTCATAGAATTGTAGAATGGTTTGGGTTGGAAGGGACCAAATGCCCCTGCCATGGGCAGGAATGACACCAGGTTGCTCCAAGCCCTGTCCCACCTGGCCTTGAACACTTCCAGGAATGGGGCATTCACAGCTTCTCTGGCCAACACACAACATACGCCCGGCCACGCTGCTGCGCGGACCCGGAGCTCAAAGCAAGCCCACGAGGATTTGGGGCAGAACCCTGTGCCCTGTGAGCACATGGCCTCCTGCAGGCAGCGTGGGACAGGGCTGGTGGCACACCTGTCCCCTGCATGGGCACTGTGGGACAGGGCTGATGGCACACCTGTCCCCTGATCTAGGCACTGTGGGACAGGGCTGGTGGCACACCTGTCCTGGGGTCAGCTGCACTCAGGTGCCATGGCCTTACAGGATCACCCAGCAGCTCCAGCTTGAGCCTCCCCAGTGCTGCCCCCACATCCCAGGACCAGCTCGTGCCCCTTGGACTCTGCTCCTTCCTGGCTTTTTCTGACCCTCACCAGACAGTGCTTCCCAGCAGTGCCCACCAAACTCATTTGCCCTCCTTTCATTTCCCAAAACTTTTCTTTCTTTTTAAGGCGAATTATGCAGTTAAAAAAAATCCCCTAGACATTAAAACTTGCCTCACGTCATCATGTCTCAGTAAAACAATGACATTTTCCCCTCTTTGATGCTCAGATCTAGCTCTGCAGGAAATTTTACTACCATGACTCTTTCATCTCTCTCCTGGTTTGAAGATAAATGATCCTTGGACTCTTCTGGACCTGCATAAATCACAAAAGCAATCTACTAAGAGAGCTCTGCCTGTGGCACCGACTTCAGCTGGAATGAAAAGGACAGTCAAAAATATCCATAGTGCTTACACAAGGAGTAACAGAGCTGGGGTAATCCAATGCCTTCTCCTTTTGGCAAGCAGGGACCATGGCATGGAGAAGAAGACAAGGGTGGGAACATGGCACTAGGTGAATGACAGCCCTGAGATATCATCCTTGGAAACACTAAGGATCGCTGGAGAGAGACCACAAAACTGAGCAACTTCTGAGGACATGGAATTTGCTTCCAAAGACAAACAAGTCCTGGTTCATTGCCGGGCCACTGAGTTTGGTCCCGGGGCCAGACGTTTGTGACACCATCCCTTTCCTAATCACATCTAGCTTTACCTGCAACTTAAAGGGTGCCTGCCCCTAATCAATATCTGAACAAGGGACTATGGCCAGAGAGATGGCACCTTCTGGGACTCAAGTTTGGGGGTTAGAAGAGGCAGCTCGCCTTACACTGCAAAGAAATTTCAGCCTTTGTTGAGGTTTCATATGCAGGATAGAGAAACTTGAATGGTTGCTGCTCAGCATTATCTTTTCTCCTTGCAGAAACTCCCCTGAAGGTCCAAAATGATGGGGAAGACAACCATAGCACCAGAAACTTGGCTTGAGAGTAGGGTGACAGCCCCCAGAAAAGAATTCCCCTGCTTGGAAACTCCCATGAGAAACCACAGGGGATAAAGGACAGCACATGGCCTGGGAAAAAGTGCATAGTTTATCTCACATTGCCTCACTTGAGGCTGATTTGGCCAAACTGGAGCAGGGAGCATGTGGGGTTAATATCCTGTACACTAAGCTTTCTTGGGAGATGGCTACGGGATGGGCAGTAGTGACCAGCTCTCAACATGGCTTCATGGGGTAAAGCAGATCCTCTGTTGCACGAAGGTTCAGGTGCAGCTGAGAGCGTGATCCTTGTCCCCAGGCACAGCTTCACCCTGGAGCACGCCGACAGGCTGCAGCTCCAGAGAGCTGTTGCTCCAGCAAGCAACTGCTCCTGCGTGACTTGTGCATTCTCGTGGGTGGGGTGTGGGCTGCAGAGCTATTTTTGTGTCTCCCCTCGCTTTCACCCGAGAGCAACTGGATACCACAAACCCCATCAGCCCTGAGAAGAGTGTGCACAGCACTGCTCATGCAAAGCATGGCGTGCTTGCAAGCAAGAAGATGAGGTTTCTCACTTCTTTTTTTTTCCTTAAGCAAATTTTTGAAGCCCTAATTGCCAGGTAGTTGTGTTGCTCATTGCTCCTTGAATTCGGGAACATCTGCTGAAATCGTTCATGCAGGGGCGCTCCCCATTAACACAGGTGTTATCTTGAAACTGGATGTAACACAGACCCTCCTGACGCTCTGCTCCTTCCAGTCTGATAGAGCACTTTGTGTTTCCAGTCATAACATTCCAATCCATACCAAAAACATTTGAGTGCATAAATGTACCCAGCTGTTAAAGAGTTTTTTACTACAGTAAAGCACCACCGCCCAGCAGTGACCCCCTTATCAGTCAGAGGGGGATGTGGGGACACTTGGCATAAAGCATTACTGATGAGGCCCTCTATTTTTGCTCCATCTCGGTTGGTATTGCATGGCCATCTCCCACTTTTCTACCTGCTTTATTCAACTCTGACCACCTTCCTATAAGAGATACAGAAACAGGAGCCAGGATGTGTCATGAGAGATTTTTTCGGGAATAATTATCTTTTTTTCCATCATAGAGCTGCAAAGAGAAGGAGCATCTTGAGTTCTAAGCCCTTCTCATGAGATAATGACTCAAAGCTCTTCATGCAGGTTTAGGGATTCCCATGCTTGGATATCTCTACTGGAGGCTTGTGAAAATCAAGCCTGATTTTCACAGCTGCTTGATTTTTCCCTTTTCTGATTTGGAAAAGCTTGGCAGTGCTTGCATGGCATTTTACACATGTGGAATTACTGATCTAATTTTGGTTTCTTCCATCCCTTTATTTGGGTACAAATAACATCCTTTCACACAACATATTTGTGGGAAATGAAAGGGACACCAGCTCAGAATGAAACCTCACGAGCAGGAGGACAACAGACGGAGGAAATGGTCTGAAAAGCAATGGATGGAAAGACAGAATCAGGAGAAGGGAAGGGGATGAACAAGTCCACTTCAGCAGGGTATTGCATGTAAGGAAAGCAGAATCCTGGCTGTGACATTCTGCTCTCTTCAAGACTGATTTTCACCAAGTTTTTGTATCCCTGTTGACACTGTGGTCACTGGGACCACTGGACTTCACTCCCCTTCAAGAAATGAAGCTCCTTGAGGCTGGAAAAGACTTTTAAGATCATCAAGTCCAACCATAAACCCAGCACCAGTGGTGCTACAAGGGACGCTGGCAGGGCAGGGATGTTAACCTAAAGTCAGAGTCGTGCACTTGAATGTCTTTTTCCAAACCAAGTGTGTTATTTGGCAGAAATTTTCTTATCCTTCAGGTGATTTTCAATGAGAAAAATACTGCTGAGTTTCAGGGCTTACTGAGTTGCTCAGGGGAATGAGTTCTGCTGGAGTCTAGCAGCCAGGCCTAGTTAGTGGCCAACACCAGCTTTCCTGCTCCCATGCTGGGGATAGGTTTTCAGAGCTGGAGGACTACAGACCCAGCCTTCATCCCATGTTCAGCTGTGTGTTTGTGATTTACCAAGCAAACTTCTGTGGGCTTTAGGGGGTAGATTCATTAAAATGTCCTTTTTCCCTAACTTGAGAAGATGGTTGCAAAACATGCTGAAATTTGTTTTTCACTCGTTAGGGCTTCCAGAACTTTGTGCTCATCTATCTTACGTTATTTTTCTTTCTATTTGTGGTTTTGAGGTCATGGCTTCAGAAATGTTAACTCTTCAAGTAAAGTTCTGAGCCAAAACCAAATTCTTCTTGGAGGAAATACTGACCTTTCCACTGGTGCCTCACAACTGAAAAACATGGAAATGGATATGTGGTAATTGATCTCTCCTCTGATCAAAAGGTACCTCAGCAGAATTACGTCTTCATGGAAAATGCTAAATGATAATGTTGGGTGGGCAGTGCAAACAGACACAAAACTTTCCCACAAATATTTGCTTGTCTTAAATCTGCTTGTCTCTGCTCATGGCTCGCCAGAGTTTATTTTCCACAAATATTCTAACAAGAGCTTGTTGGCAAGAATATACATAGAAACTGCTCAAGGTAACAGCTGAGGAAACTATTTTTGAAGGTCTGTTTTAAGGCCAGCAACCCTAAACCCCTGCTATTTTCATGTTTTTGGAATTACCATCCCCACGGAGAGGGCAGCATTCCCCTTGGAGGAGGCCAGGCATGGGGATGTGGCTCTGAGTCATGAGTCAGATCCTTGTTCTGCTCTGGGGAACATGCTGATTAACCAGTGACTGCTGGAGCACTGAGACTGTATGGTCAGAGGAAGAAAGCTCCAGAAATGCTCCTTTGCTCCCTGCCTTATGTGAAGGCAGGAGAATCAGGGATCTCCTCACCTTCCTCTTCCCCAAATACAGATGACAGCTCACAGTGATGTCCCAGGTGATATTTCAGGCACAGGGAGCAGTGAGGGTCCTGAACATGCAGGTTTGGGTCATTGGTCTGGCTGCACACCACTGCCAAAATCAGGGATAGCAAATTTCCCTTCCCCAAGCACTCAGGTGACCGAGATCCTGCTGGAGCAGGCTGCAACACAGATCCTTCAGGCAGTTTATATATAGCCTGAGAGAATCAAAGAACATTATTTTAAGTTCATGACCTAGTCTTCATATTCCTTGTAGCAACCACAAGGCAGCTGGGATCAGACGCGCTCTGTGAATGCAAGACTGGGGCACCTTCTCTCTCTGGGGCTTGAGCAATGAAGCAGATCCTTGGAGAAGCCTCACAGCAAACTGGTACTGCAGAACTGGGCTGCTGGGGCTGCACCTTCCAGCTCACTGCAAAGCTTGGCATCTTCAAGTCTGGCTTCATTTTGATTCAGAAGAGAACAGCTGGAACTCTCCTCGAAACTAAAAGGAAGATCCTTCTGGGTAGATCACAGCATTTAATTTTTATTGAGAATCCTGTATTTTCTATTATTATAATATATAGCAAACAATAAAACTGGAAAGCCATTCCAGTGTGAAAAATATCATAGAATCAGATAAAATCCTGAGTTGGAAGGGACTTTCAAAGACCACAGAGTCCAACTCCTGGCCCTGCACAGGACACCCCAGGAACCACACCCCATGCCTGAGAGGAATATCCAAATGGTTTTTGAACTCTGTCAGGCTTGGGGCTGTGAACACTTCCCTGGGGAGCCTGTCCCAGTGTCCAACCACTCTCTGGGTGAAAAACCTTTCCCTAATATCCAACCTAAACCTTCCCTGACACAACTTCAGGCCACTCTGTCAGGTCCTGTCACTGGTCACCCTCCACTTCCCCTCAAGGAAGCTGCAGACCCTGATGAGGTGTGACCTCATTCTCCTCTTCTCCAACTGAACAAACCAAGTGATCTCAGCTGCTTTTATGGCTTCCCCTCACCTTTCACCATCCTCGTGTCCCTCCTTTGGATGATCTCTAATAGTTTTATATCTTTCTTATATTGTAGTGCCCAAACCTGCCCACAGGACTCAAGATGAGGTCACTGTTACGGGTTTTTTTAAAACCCAGTTAGTCTTTGGGGAACATATAATTTTGGATGTATTTTGATGGAAGTATTTCATCAGCAGAGTTTCAAACTTATCTATCAGCTATGTTACTGTACTTAGCAATAGTATTTTGCTCTTCTTCAGGCACCTTACCCAGTTTCTCAAAGCACATTTATGAAACTATATGGTTACCTCTATTCCAGACTGATCTGTCTAAAGGTGAGGTGGAAAGTTTTTCATTTCACTTCTAAACCATCATTGCCAATAGATCTCTGTAAATGACACACGTACAGTCAGGAAACAAAACCATTTCCATGGTGTAAATCAAAATTGGGCAGCATGAACTTGCTACAGCCTCCCCAGACAGGACAGAGGGCGACCAACAGGAGTCAGGACATTCTTCTCTGTGACCACCTTCCCATGGAGCTGCTTGTGAATCTCCTCATTGCATGTCTTCTTTCCTCCTCTCTTAGGCTGCTGGGTATGTTCAGACTGTAAATCTGCTGGGAAAAGCATGGTGGCTTCCTGCTGCCTTTGCTATTGATGCTACAGGGTAGAAGGGCCATGCAAATAATTTTGGAATAGGAGATGTGACATGGTGGAAGAGAAAATCACAAGCATTTTCGCAGAAATGTTGCCTGAAAGCATTTTAAAATTCTTTTGGTTTTTATTATCTCTCAGAAAGATTTAAAGGGAAAAAAACTTAACCATTTGGCTTGCAGAAAAGAGTGACTTTTGCAAAATACAATCACAAGCAGTTGTGATATTAGCAGCCACCCCTTCAGCATTCTGGTTACGTAGGCACTGAATGAGAAAGGCAGAAGGGTATGTTTGGAAAGGAAACCAATTTTTCACAGGTTCCTCCCTCCACAGTGGGAGACCACAGACTGAGAAGAGCTGACTACCCTTCCGGTAGCAATAATGCCACTGTGCTATTCATAGCGAGACAGAAAAACACCAGCTGATTTTCTTTGCATCATAATCTGGTAACCTCGGAATTAACCTTGCTGGATGCAGATCTGTTAACTTTCACCATGCTTCTCCCATTAAACTAGTGAAGTCTGGGACAGAAATAGCTGCCCACAGCTGTTATGAATTGATATGTTCCCTGACGATGCTTGGCGCTGCCTGCAGAAAAAAGTTTCTTATTTTATTCTCTGCCATGAAGTCAACCTTTTTTATTCCTTTTATTTTTTCTATTTTTAATATTCTTTCATTGCAAACTGACGGTATTAGACTGCTGTGCTATGCTTTGCTTGGAATGGAAAGCAGACATGTTCCTTGAGTCTGCTCCACAATGGTAACTCCATACCTGATATTTTTGGTTTAGGAAAGGAAGGGTGGAGAGCGCTGGCAGGGCTGAGAAGCTGCAAGTGCATCAAGTTACACCGGAGTATGCCCTGCACTTCCAGTGCTAACAGGGAGCTACAGACCCTGAGATGTCCCAGCCCAGCTAGCAATAACAGAAAGAAAGGCATCAATCCACCTGAGGCCACCATCCTGAGAACACCAGCTCACAAACACTGGCAACCACGGGTTCAGTGCGTGCTCAGAACGGAAATCCCCAAATCTGCAAACGGCACAAAACCGGCAAAATCCTCATATCTGCAAAGCCACCTCTGCGAACTGGTTTCTGTGTGTACCAGACAAATGCAGATCTTTAGAAACACATTAACACCTGCTTAGGACTCCTTGGGCCTGGCGACCTGGCTGAAGGACATTTAAGCACTGGTTCAGTGTCACATCCACAAAGTAAAGCTTTCATAAATCTGTTTGAGCCTTGCTTGAAAAATTGACTTAATTACCAACAGTAAGATCGTGTCCTTGGGACACACAGCACGTTTATAGAAAACAGAGTATGGGAAGGAGTTTAAAGTGAGAACAGTGACAGTAAAACCCACATGAACTCCTGACTTGCTGGCGAGAACATTTGCAGGGTACAGACAAAGCAGCCCAGGTGTCAGGATCATCTGCTCAGCTCTTGGCAATGAGACACCCAGACATGAGGGGCCTGCCTGCAACCGTCTGGATTGCAAAACACCCAAACCTGCCCATTCAAAGCAGCAGCATTTTGTGAATCTGCATCACTGCAGGGCATCCTGGGGTGGGAAACTCACCCATCCATCCCAGATCCAGGTACCCCACTCTGTGTCCTGTGCTGGCCACAGGCTGTCCCCATGGGTGGGAGCTGCCAGGCACATGGCTGCTCTGCCACCTGGCACAAAGCCAGCTGCACTCCCCCACCCGCAGATGGGATGGTGTGGCGTAAAAACTCATCGGGGGCTTGGTTTTCTTCTCCATAGTCTCCAATCCTAGCTTGATTTAGAACAAATGAAAGCATTGAGTGCCTCCAAAAGCTCCAAATAACTCATGATTTCTGATCTTATGCCCCTTGCTCCACGCATTGCTCCTGTGTTTGCCTTCCCTTGTCCTGCATCTAGAGCAGAGATTACAAGTTGCACCATCAGCAGCCCAGCAAGGTCTAAGTCACAAGGAAGGATCTGAGTCATCTTCCTGGGAGAGTATTTTAGCCATACATCACTGATTGTTTTCAGGCAAACCCGTACAATTATGCAACATAAATTCTTTTAGAGCATTTGGGGCTTCAGTTCAATTTAAAATCCTGTAGGTTTTATGGCCAGAGTGAAGAATACAAATGTGTGCATACAAATGAAGACTTGGGAAGAAGTATGTGGGGAGGATCAAAGTGCATAGGGAACCTCATGCACACTCTGGGCAAGCTCTGGCCAGGCTGTACCAGAGCATGGGAGACCTGAAGGAAGAGCCCATGTCAAAAGCTGGGTCATGATATTTATGTCTCCAGAGCATGGCTTTGCTCTCCCAGTGCAGTGAGTGTTTTCTGTGAGCATAAGGCTTGATTGTGATCTGCAAGTGTATTTCCACAGGCTTCAATAGAGCCAGGTGACTTTGCCTAGATTAACTCCTGATTTGTGCTGGCTTAAATGGGAGTGAAAATACCATCTGTTTAAAAACAAGGATCAGTTACACCAGGAGTAGAAGGAGACCCTAAAATGCCTCCTTATCTGAGTATCTTCTCACGCCAGGGAAGTGTAAAGCCAGAGGTATAAGGCTGCCTGTCCACCCTGGGGCAGCAGGATGACCAGTGCCACATCCCTGGCACTTGGAGGCTGTTTGTTCATTCTGTCACAGGGGCCTCAACCATGTCTGAGGTGCTTTTATCACCACCCTCTGACTCCTCCCTCTCCCAATGCAGAGGACCATAGGTGGGTCTTGTCCCTTTGGCCTCAAAGGGTGACAAAGGCCCCTGTCACACTTTCCTTTTCTCTTTAAATAACAGATGGAATACAAATCACTCCTTTACAGCACATACTCTGTGTGAACCTTTCTGTTGTGAGCAAGATGCAAAGGCCAGTTGTGTAACCCTCTGTGTCCACATCCAAAGAACTCAGCACTGAGCACCACCAGGACTGGCCCAGTGTCAAGTGTAACCACTGGCCTCAGGGCTTGTGGGGCAAGAGGCAAATGGAAGGAAACATCCCCAAGACCTGTTCCCAGAGCCCAGCTCAGCCTTGGCACTCATCTGTGCCGCTTGCTGTGGTGGAAAATGCACACTTATTAAAACATTACCAGGAGCAGGATGAAAGACAACTGTAATTCAGCACTTGCAAAATCCACAAATTGCTATCAATAGTTATTTATTATCATTATTATTATTATTATTATTATTATTATTATTATTACCACCACCATCATCATCACTACTATTTAAAGACCAACTTTGTGCTGTTACATGATTCTCACTGTTCAAACAAGGTCTTGGTCCTTTTGAATGGCAGACCCCAGTGAGAGCCAGGAGCTAGGGATGCAACAATGGAAAACAAAGAAAGAGATCCCAAAGCTTGGCTGAATGCTTTCCTCAAAATGTACTCTCATGATTTCAGGATGCCTAGCAAATAAAGCAGAGTTTACAATGTTGGTTACCTATTTATTTCTGCTTCTGTATAAAGGAGTGTAGTCTACAGTATTTTTTTTTCCTCTTTTTTTTTTTTAGGGGAATATACAGACAGCTTTGCATCTCCACATTCATTTTTCACTTGCAATGTAAACTCCACTGAAACTGGGGGAATTATTGACAACCAATACTGAGTCAATCCAAGGCTAGACCTTGACCTATTGATTTCCCCGAGATTGCACAGGACATATGCAGTTCATTGCAGAATACAGTCTTTGTTTGTTTTGTTTATTACTCAATATATAACCATGTGGAATAAAGGACACCGCCAAACTGCAGAAATGCCTGAGGATTTCTCTTTAATTGAAATCAGGACTGGGAACATCCTCGCAAATCAAGAGCAGTCAGCCTTTGAGAAAATTCACTGCTTTCGCAAAGTTTACTTCCAAATGGGATTTAGCTTTAACCCTTTGTCTCTCACACCAGCTCAGCTACATAACTTTTAATGACATCTCTGAAGTAGCTACGTGCTGCTCAGTAGTCTGGAAACTTCCATGCACAACAGATGCTGGGCAGGACTCTTGTTTATACTAAAGCTGTGAACAGTAGTTGATAAAAATCGAGTACATGTAATTATTAGAGATATTCCTCATATTCGTCAAAATCTGCATTTTTTTTAAAAGTATCTCCAGATCCTCTTTGAAATCCTTTGAAAGGATTTTGGTTCAGTCCATTATGAACCTACAGGCTCTCCTTGTAGAACTATGACCTAGATCTGAATTTTACTTAAGTTTGACGGTGCTTTAGATTAACTTTTAGTTCAGAGCCCTCTAATTGCAATGCAGAGAGCACTTAACTCCATCAGCAGCTTGGCTCCAGCTCCAGCCCTCTCTGAGAGCACCCCCGCCCCTGACAAATGGGTGCCAGCCCCAGCGAGCAGAAGGAACATCTCAGTTCTGATGTACTAATTAAAGTCCCCTCATTTCCCACACTGGAGCTCCCTGTGTGTTATGAAACAGCCAAACAAGAGTGCTCCTGCTTAGCTAAAGATTTCACAACAGGACTTTCCTTCTTCAGCTGTAATTTTCCAAACTCCCTTTTCCAGAGGCTCTCATTTCAGGGCGTTTATTGGATTGAGATGTCTCATAATTATAACAAAAGGGTTCATCCCTCCAGCCTGTTATGAATGGGCAGCAGCAGACTGCAAGAGGATCAGGATATGAAGATTAATGCAACAAACTTGAATTCTTTTGCTCCCTCCCTCCAGTAACCAGTGTGTGTGTGTGTGTGTGTGTGTGTGTGTGTGTGTGTGGCCGGGAAGGAAAAGAAAGGGCTCCTATGCTCTGGGATAATAGCAAATGCTACTGAAGAGGAAAAAGGGAAACACTGTTTATCCCTAGCAGAGAGATAATTGATCCGTAGTCTGCACACTACTGGTCTCAAAGCAGCCAGCCGCCTCATGGAAGGGACTGCAGCTACCCAGAGCCCGAACGAGCCTGTCAAACAAAGGCTTTATGGGGACACTAGGGAGAACAAAAGTGGCACATTTCATTCCTTCATAATAAATCTTCCATCTTTATTATGCAGAGATGTTTTGCTCCTGGGTGTGCCGTGTTTCAGAGCAGGGCCTGCCCCTGCCACCCCACCCCCTGAAATGCTTGATGTTGACCCAGAGCCTGAGCTGTGTGGCTTTATGGGGTTTATTTTCACTGTGCACAGCCAGGCCCAGCTGTTCTCTGCATCCTCAGACAGTTCCTGGGCTCCAGCTCTATCACTCTCTATTTTATGTGTGCTAAAGGTAATAAAATAACCATTTCTAAATTTAACTAGCATTACATAATGCAGCTATTTATTATGTAAAGCTGCTGCTTACAATGCCTGGAATATTGATCAGTACAAAAAATGCAATTCAGCTAGAGCTCGTTTAAATTAATGTTACTGTTTTCCTTTCTTTTTGTTTAAAGTATAAATCAAAGATCTAATTTGTCCTCATGAATTCACCCCTGCAAAGCACACAAGGCACTGGGCAGTGTGTGGTTTGCAGTCACTCAGGCTCATGTGCAGCTCTCGGCTCAGAATCTGGCAGAGGATATGCCAAGATGACAATTTGTTCATTATCCAAACCACTGGAAAAGGCAAATAAAGCACACTAAACTGCATACTAACCTGCTTCATTTCAAATCAGGTCCATTTTTTTTTTCTTTTCTCAGCTATAAAGCAGCACTGGCAACCACTTAAGAATTCCAGCATTATGACTGTATATCATCATTATCACCTACAGGAGATCATGAATAGGTATTTTCTTACAATAGCACATGAAGCCAGAGAAAATGAAACATGTTTTCCTGTTCTTCAGGCCTTTTGGGGGTAGAAAGAGGGGTGGGAAAAGAGAATTAAATATTAACAGAGCAAACAGATCACTAAGCAAAAAACAATTAAATAGCACAGCATCCATTCAACAGTAACACCAAATCATGATACAACCACAGAGCATGGGGTGACATTCTAATCATGGATTAAAGGACTGATTCGTGTCTCATGAGTATTCATGGGCAAAATCTGATACGTGCAAACTGATCTGGGGGAAATATGTTTTGTGGGAAACATGAGGTTATACCAGTGTCTGAGCAAAATGATGATGTCTTTTCTTGACGGTGCCTTAGGGACAAAGGAAATATTTACCTTTTTTTCTTCCACTTTCTTTTTTTCCATGGAGTTGTTTTCCTCCTCACTACAGAATGAGACACGGGGTTTTCCCCATCTACCTGCCCATCCTTACACTTGCCTGTACAAATACAGGCGATCATAAAAAGTCACTCCTGCCATTTGATGTCACCCGGAAAACCAAAGGTTAGGAGGAACCATGGAGCATGCCACTGTGGGCAGTATTCTTCTAATGGCATCCAGGAGGCAGCATTTCCAAAGATGAATCACTCCTACAAACAGAGATGATGGTGTAAATCCAGCCCCACAAGCAGTTGCGCTGTATGTAAGCCATTGCACAGGCTGATTCATGGAGAAGAGGCCTTGAGACAGCAAACTGAAAAATGTCCTGACTCAGAGGGAGCACCTTTTCTGCACCATTAGAGTGGCCTGGCTTGGCTTCTCTAATGCAGAGTGCAAAGGCTGCTGTTAGTCACAATCCTACATAACTTTTCTTCCAGTTACTATCAGCTCAGGACACAATAAAATTAAATATACTAATGGGCCAAATTATGGGCTCCTAGAGAAATTTCCCTTTTGGACCAGAAAAGACCTGAAGAAACCAATGAGTCTCATACTGAGAGAAATTCACCTCTAGTGGTGTCTGAATACCAGCTATTGCCATGTAGGTAGAGAGATGTATGCTTTGTGCAAAAGATTTGGGAAATGATCCTTTGCAATATTTTCCACTAAACAACTACTCCACAACATGGAGGAAGCCACGCACTGTGCACTGAGTTCAGTGCACTGAGGAGCCTTTGCTGGGTATCCTAAGGCATCTGACTTATGTACCTGTAGGCCTGCTATAGCAGACTGGTTTCCTTTCCCTGTTTTACAGTTTGGAAAGTCCCTGATTTCTCCATCTACATCCTCATCTGCTATCAATCATCAATGTCAGTGCAGGACTGTTTGTTAATACTGAGATCTCTCTTCTCGCTCAGCCTCTGAGCAGTTGCCTTCCTTTCGGCACGGTGAAAAATCCAGCAGCTAAGGCAGTACATTTTTATAATCTTAATGGAGCTCATACTTTAAAGTTTAAAGTAGCTTAAAGAGTGGGAAAGCCCCTGTGGAAAATCCAGTGTTTCCACATGCGAGTCAGGTTTTTGGTTGTGTATTAGCTGCTGTTATTTTCAGTAGCCAGTGTTTCATTTCTGTTCAGAAGCAAATGCAAGAAAGCAAGTGAGCAATTTATAACGAAATAATCAATGCTGGTGGTGAATTCGCTGGTGCCTGTGCACTTAGCCTTGCCTATGATAAGAAATTTCTCTTGGGGGCAGTATTTCTTACAGAGATGGATAGATTTATTTTCTGTCTTCAAAATGTTTACCAGCACATCTAGATTTCCTTCTCCAGCCATATTGCTGGTTGGGGGGCCAAGATCTCCCCACACTAATGCCAGCAGGGGAGAATAAAGACATCGTGAGGTGGAACAGCAACCCAAAGGTAGGCCACTGTTGCCCTCCCTTCCCCTGAAATTCCCCACTTAGCAGCTTCAGTGGGGCACTCCATGAGTAACTTGCAGTTCACCCAACAAACCCGTCATGGGATTTAGGAGCCCCTGTTCCCCAGGATGGGGCTTCCTGGGAGCACCAGAGCACAGGCTGCCTGCACCAAGCACCAGGGATCACTAATGCTGGGGACTATCTGAAGCCCCATTCCCGAGCTGACTTCAGGCTGCTGAGAGCCCTAAGTCACTTAATGTCTGCCCACGCAGCTCTGGCTCCTGCCCTAAGCCTCTAAGGGGATTGTTTTACTGGTGTGGGACAGGTCTGCAGGTGAGTGTGTAGGCTGGAGGTCAAGCCAAGGTGACAGAGAAAACGCAGCCCAGTCATGCTCTGTGTAGGTCAGATGTGGGAAGCTGCCCCACAAACATACCAAGAGGTTACAGAGCTATAAATGTTTAATTGGATTTCTCCACATCAGTCCCAGCAGGTGAAGGAAGCCCTGCAAGGAGGATGGGAGAAGCAGATGTAGTGTCTGCTCTAATGCTCAGGGCCACCAAATCTTGGGCACCAAAATCAGGGCTCCCAAACCCTGTGGATTTCTCAGGAGCACGTGGCCAAAATAGGTGAAAATATAACCAAGGATGGCTAATTAGGAGCCTGGCTGGGAACAATCCATGAGGGCTTGGCTCTCCTGTGAACTAAACCTGAAGAATATGGCTGAGGTTCAACATCTTGGAAGCAAAGTGCTGATGAATGAAGGACTGAAGAAACCACGCAGCACATTGTGAGAGATGAGAGTAAGAGCAGAAGGGTGTTCCTGCAGGGAATAGTCCCAGAAACCCGAACAAATACACAGCACAAAATAAACTGAGGAGCTTTACACCAACGGAACTTCACATTCCACATTCAGGTGGAATGTCAGGAGTTCAACGTTTATTAACAAGTCTGAGAGGACAGTTGTACTCACAGCTCACTTAATCATGGGAGCTCCAAAATAGATGCTTCTGAATGGAAGCACAGAGAAACCCAGGCCATTTTTGGAAACTGACCTCTTGGTTTTTTCTCTCTTTGAAACTGAGGTGAATGATTTTTACCTTGTTTATGTGACCGTAAATCAGAAGCAAATTTAGCAAAGGCGAGAAGGTGATGTGGGTGTAGTGTGCTGGAATGCCTGAGAACCATCCTTATTGTTAGTATTAAGCTGTAATAGTATGTGGCACTATAAATCAGCCCACCCTGCTGATAAGGGAGTGTTTGGTAACACTACACCTTCGTAACAAGCCTGAGACTTGTGGGGTTTATGAGCAACCCGCAACAGTAAATGCCTGAGCTCCTCCTCTGTTGGGAAGAGCCATGGCTCTGTCCTTCCTGTCACTGTTGTGGCTAAGCCACAAAACCCCTCCTGCTTTCTTTGCTGATATCTTTGTGCTTTGCAGTGCTTCTCCGAGCAGGTTGTATGTTCTGCAGACTCTGGGTCTTGTTCCAGCAGTTTTCACAGGGGGAACAGAAGACCTTCCTGCAGAAATGAAGCATAACAAAGAGCAGTCCACCTGAATGTGGCTGGTAACCTTTGTTCAGCACCCATAGGTGTGGATGGGTGAGAATCTCACTGCAGATATTTCTGTTCAGTGCACACTACGTGTGGAAGATGCTTCTGGCCTTAGATTCCTCTTCCCATCCATTGCCCCATAGGACAATTTCCTCTCTTTTGTCTTCTTGCTGGAAACAATTGCCTGCCCTTTCCTGCTGTGCAAGATGCTCCTGCCCATCTCAGCACCATCACTGATCTAACACTGGGGTATCCCAGTGTCAAAACCAGGAGGCTGAGCTGACTTGCAGAAGCCCCACTGCTGATAATCAAGCATGTAAGTGAGGCTTACAGGCATCCCTGAGTGGGGAAATGACTGGTGAGTGAGACAAGGTGCTAGGCAGAGAGAGATCCCTCATCCTCAGCTTCGGGCACAAAACCACCAATGACTTCTTACAAGATGATCCTGTGAGGGCTTTAGAAGCAGCAGTCAGACCTGACACAATGTAGGTGTTAAAGAGACGTCATCCTGCAGCCTCTGTATGTGTTGAGAGCAGACTGCCTTGGCATCACAGCCACAGAAGAGGCCTCATTTTGCCTGTGGTCTGCCTTCACATCCTTCACTTCAAATGTCAGGGCACTGTTTTCCAGCTGCGATACTCTGCTGGTCTTGGGGGAAGGGAGAACAGGTCCTTATCTTCAGTATCAAAAAAAAAAAAAAGAGCTATAGAAACATCATGAAGGGTGTCTAGCCCTCCCCCCCTCAGTCTACAGGAGTAAACATCCTCGCTTAGGTGTGCCTTTTACCATATTAATAGCTACTTCCCTTTCCGTAATCACTGGGTTATTGCTCAACAAATTGCAGCAACGTTAATAGCCAGTGACCCACAAACTCAGTACAGCATCAAAAGTCGCCGAGTTGTCTCACGCAACAAACTTACTTTTGATGAATTGGTACCATTCCCTGGAACATTCTGACAGTAATTTTAAGAGTCATAACATCTTACCATGTGCTGCTTTAACTTTTTGACATGGAGCTAAAAATAGCAAGCACTGCACAGCCTGGGAGAACAGCTTCAAGTTCAGATCTGAGCTGAAAATCCCCAGCGTTTCAGGCTGTTCGCACGAGCGTTTTGATTTCAACAGACCATAAAGACAAGGTTAAAATGAGAAGTTTGGATATGAGTCCCAAGCAGGAAGGGGACAGGTACAAAAAAAAAACATTTACCTGACTTCATCTGATTTTTATTTAGAGAATCACAGCATCAAAAGCTGGCAACCAATCTGCAGGCGGAGGCCAGCTCAAAATGATCAGTGATCATAAGCAGATGCTGCTGAGGCTTTGGTTGCTGTGCTGTTTGCTGTCTTGGCCGCGTCACCACATGGGTGCTGTCACCACCCACCTTGGGTCTTGCTCACCCACAACACAACACGTAACACTGCTCACTACTGCTCACTGGACTCTCTGGGTGGAGAGAAGGCACAGTGGTTGGTTGGGTTTTGCCAAGTGCTTTGAGACCCCTGGCTGGAAGGTGCCATTACGACCGGTATTGACTGTGGCGATTTGCTGTCCCTCTCCTAGCTCCACATCTTGCTGGGAAGGCAGGCACTGGGGGAAGTCTTGAGCTCAGAGGGCAGATGTGTGTGCCAGGAGCCCCAACAAGTGAGGGACAGTGTGAGCTCTGCATCCTGTGACCCTGCAGGAGGCCAGGACTCACAACCCTCTGCCATGGCCTTTCCTGCACTTCCTGGGTACGGGAGAGGATCCCCGTGCTTTCTGTGTACCTGATTATGAGAAAACATGGAAGCTTGGACTATTTCTGTATTATGTTTCCATAACGCCCCTCCACCACACGCCTGCTGTTCCTTGCTCTGCCCTGGCTGATCTCACGCACTGGGCTGTTCCAGCCCCCCGGGATGCGGGGTGGCTGCATTGGAAGCGGCGGGGAGGCGGCTCTGCCTTGTTTACGTTTGGAGCATGAATGCCTGCTCGCAATCCCGTGGGCTGTTCCGGTTATCAGGCACGGCACTGCTCTGCTGGCAGCTCCCTCATCTCGAGCTTGTAGCGGGCGATGCGACGCCTTAGGTAATCCAGTGTGGGAAGGGTGAACACCCTGCCATTTACTGGTTATTTATACACACAGATTTGCTTTCTCTGCCTGCCTAGCTCCTTTAATTTTAAAGGGGAATGTGAACAATCAAAAAACAATTTCATGTTTTTTGAAATTGTTGTCTCTCCCCTCACCTGGATGCAGCCAAGGGAATTTTCTGCTCTAGCTCACATTGAAACTTCCCAGACATATTGCCATGTCAAAGTAGCCATGAGGCAGCACTCCTACCACTGATTGAGGTGAGGGGAAGATGGGGACAAAGATGATGACCATGGCTGCAGAGGTGCTAGGGCAGCCCAGAGAGGGGAGAGTAGCCTTTTCATACAGGTTTAAGGGCTAAGCCTGGAATATCCTTCCAGTAAGGCTTAAAGGAACATTTTGAGGCTGTGCATGCTGTGAAGAGAGGTGTATGGGTGCAGATGGGATTCCTTGGGTTTGGACTGGCAGGTGGATAGGTGCAGATGGGATTCCTCGGGTTTGGATTGGAGCAGCATGCCTGCTGCTCTGTACTTCTTGCCATCCGCTGCTAGATGTGCTCTGTGCAGGCACTGTGGATCCCACTTGCTAAATCCTGGGCAAGCTTACATGTGATGTTTTGGGGTAATTCAGTCCAAGCTTGTGTTGTGTTTGCTGGGCTGTAGACAGGAAGGAAGATTGTCATGACACAGTCATCTTCTTCTCCTACCCATCTGTCCACTCTTCCTTTTATAACAGGGATTTCTTGTGTCATTTCCCTCACGGACTATTCCCACACAAACACCATAGGAGAAACAACAGTAGAGTGAAGTGCAGCACTGCCCTGGTCCCATGGTTGATATGGTTTAGGTAACCAAGCTGCTCTTTTCTGCTACAGGAGGCTCCTTAGCAAAGCCAATAAAATAAGAGGAAATGTTTTGCACTTGGAATGTCTTTTGTGCCAGGAGCTCTCAGCGCCGTACCCACAACAATGAACCAGCCTCGCAGTGCTCCTTTGGGGCGGATTAGCACAATCACACACATTTTGGATGGCGATGTTAGAGCCAGTTAAGGTCAGACTCATTCATTTCAGTATGTCCTGCTGCACTACAACTGGATCAGCTCACCAGGGCACCTAATCCATGGGCTGCAGGGCCCTTTTCCTGACTTCTCACAGACTCAGCAGGAAGCATAGGATGCTTAGCTGTTCCCTGAAGCTATTTCCCAGATGCTGAAAACATCGGGATTCAGCTGGGACTCATGTGGCAGAAAGTGATTTTCAGGCTGAGGTGAGAAGCTGGAGAACCTGATAAATTCCCAGTTTCTATTTACTGTTCCCTGAGGACCTATAGAGTGGGAAAAGTGCCCTCCTGGGTGATTTTTCCACCAGCCATGGGCTGGCTGGCAGAGGACCTGTGTGCTGCCAGTGGTGTCTTGGGACATGTCACCAGAGGGCATTGCTGAGACTTGCAAACTGGCTGGGATTGCACCAATAATGCCATGGGGACTTTGAAGAGGGAAATTTCGTGGATTTCACTGTTAACACTATATGGAGCCTAGAGGGACCTCCCTAGACATACCCCAAGGCAGCAACAATCGAGACTGCAGAGGTCGGGGTTGGCACAGGAGCTGTACAGGCAGTGCAGATTTAGGATACACCTGGTGCTCCTCGTCTCCAGGCGGCCATTGTCCTTTCACAGTGCTAGCAGCCTAGGAGTAATGAGAATTAAAATATAAAATAAAATAAATAACATGCACAAATAAACATGCATCCTCTCAATGTAAATTAAGGCCATATTGCAGGAGAAATTGAATCCAAAGAATGCAAAAAGTCAAACAAACAAACAAGCAACCAACCAAAGAAAACCAATTAGTTTTTGAGAGAGTCAGGAATGAGTAAACAAAACAATGAGTGCCTCTGGCCTCCAGCATCCATGCACTGGCACTATCACACCTCCTCGGGAGCAAGGCCTGGGAGTCACTCCTGCCTCACCATGATGCCCCTCTACCCTGTGGCTTGTTTATCTCAGTTTAAAACAGTTTAATTGTGACACACAGCCTTGACTGATGGACCTGGCACCAGCATTTTTTGGTTAAAGCCATAGACAAACCTCAGAAGGATGAGGATTTATTTTTCCATTTTCCTTGCAGCATCCACTTTGGAAGAAATTAATTACTCCTCCTCCTTGATTGGCAAGTTTTACAAGATCTCCCTGCATCATTTGAAAACCAGCATAGATGGTTGCCCTATTGTGAGAAACCACAGAGAGTTTTTAAGCTGTACAGTAACCAGCTTTGGCTTCGTGGGGAAGAAAATAGACAATAGCAAGAGGAAGGGGGTTCTGGAGAACTCCAGCTCACTGTTTCCAATTAGGAAGCAACTTTGGCTCATCCCATCACTGCAGCACATCTTTGTGAGCAGCACAACCTGTTCGGGTCCTCGCTTGGGCTCTGCTTCCAAGAAACTTCCCTGCTCAGGTCCACGCAAATGCCCCAAGGGAATCCCAAACTTTGCAGCCTTCCCTGAGCCGGAATCTCCCAGCCTGCGGGATGGGGAATGCGCAGGAAGTGCGCTGGTTGCCAGCAAATGGTCTCAGTGCTGCCTTGCAGCACCTGCACAGCCTCGACACCCGGCTGGAGAACTCGTCTCCTCATACTTTGACCCAAACTCAGCTTAAGCACAGGCAGCTCTGATGCTTTCAGCACCTTGTTACCCAAACTGCAACACAGTCCGCCTGACTTGTAATGAGCCAGCCAGTGATGAATTTACTATTTACTGTAAATCTCCTAGCCACTTCCTGGCTAATTTTAAAGGTTTTAGCCAAGGATTATTCACACTTCTGGCTGAGTACTATCCCACGTCAGTGCGGGTGGAAGGATCTGTCCCTCATTTATTGTCCTTCCTAGTTTATTGCCTTTGTTTTTCTTTTCACAGATTAATTACTAACATCTCACTCTGTGAACTCCCACTGTATGGTGGCTGTGTGATCTCAGAGCCATGAATTATAGATACCTGACATATCACACCAAGCTATGATGATTTTTTTTTCCACAAGCAAGCTATGAATAATGAAGAAGATCTATTAAATTTATAATATTCTCTATCTTTGGTATAGGAAAGGGAAGGCAAAGCCCTTTAAAAAGCCAATGCCTTTTATCACCCACCCCTCCGTCTCTGGGCTCGGGCAGCTCAGACAATGTGAGTCTCAATATGGACTCTGGGTATTTAGGAGAAATTATTGATGTTGTTGAGATTTCAGCCTTGGGGTCTCTCCTTCAGTCGCACGAGGCTATCTCACGCCATTATTCAGATCGCTGGGGATTGTGGCTGGCCCAGGGCGGCTGTGCAAAGGGCTATGGTGACACGATCCCACCACCCGCTCCTGTACCGGCGGCCTCCTGCCGCCGTTTCCGTCGCATTCTATGGGAAGAATAGAGGTGGAGGAGGTATTTAAATGGAGGGGTGGAGGGAAGCTGTGACAGGCGGCTGAGAGGGGGCCACATGAGAGGAGGGTATGGACCCCCATGGATGAGAACGTGACCCTCAGCCGCCCCCTCTCAGGGGTTTCCCCTCAGCGGCCCCTCCTCAACGCTTTCCCCTGGGGTCTCCGCTCAGTGGCCTTCGCCTCGGGGGTCTCCCCTCAGCCATTTCTCCTCAGGGGTCTCCCCTGGGCACCGCCTTTGCCGCCATTTCCCCTCAGGCCCTTCCTCCCCCACGGGGGTCTCCCCTCA